>BRDA01011882.1:72557-83272 GCA_036984385.1 Crenuchus spilurus
TTACGTCGACGATAATATATTGGCAGTAATCTAAAGTCGATATACGATTGATTTTTATTTTTGTTAATTCTGGTATCAAGTAATTTATTTTTAGTTAGCATATAGCTGAAATCTAATGACGGTTATATAATAGCAGCTGCATTCTAGTGCAATAAGCTGTATGTTTTATATTAAATTAACATATGATCTGAGTAGTCGACTAATCGTAAAAATAATCGGTGATTAGTCGACTATAAAAATGATCGTTTGTGGCAGCCCTAACTGTATACACTGCACAACTTTTTGCCCAATTTAAATTTTGGTTTGGTTTGGAGACAAAATCTCACAATGTAAGAACATTTCCCAAATCTTAAGACTCATCTGAAGCGACTGTTGGTGTGAATGATCTGTAGTGTGAGAGGAGAAACAAGTCAACAAGTCAACCTGACTGAAGACCCTCCAGTATTATTCAGTCCTGCAGCATCAGAAAGCCCTCAAGCTCCTGCTGTAGAACCCAGTGAATGATGATTCTCCAGTCTTCAGTCTGTGATTTTTCTGTTTATATAACCTGTCTCCGCACAACACATCCAATCAATACATCCACCTCCATGTTTCTCTTTACCCGGCAAAAATTAGATTCTGCAGATTTGGGAAATTGATGTAGGCTGTGCGGTCATGTGTGTGATAACCCTTCTTTGTGTGATGATGTACCAGATCTTATGTTAGGAAGACGAGATGTTCTGAGAAAAAATTATGTAGCATGTAAGATGCTCCATGTTTTTAAAATCTTATAGGTTTTTATACTGTGTAGGTTCACACTGCATCAACATGGAATTGAGGTAGATATCAGTATCATACAGCCAATTTAAATCATGTAAAGCTCATGTTTCAATATGACCATCAGCAGCCATAGCAGCCTTTACAGGAAGTCTCAGAGTGGACAGCAGATGCTGTGGGGTCTAGAAGAAGGAAAGCAGTCCTCTGTACAAACTGAAAATTGGACTCAGATAGAATTATTAGCCATAATATCAGTACAGGGCCAATAACAGTAGTTTTTCTGTTCATATCAAACAATATACTGACTGCTGATGTATCATACATCTCTCTGTTGCCTCCGGCTGGCTCATGGGAGACATTCAGACATCTCTGCACTATGTAATGAAAGATAAAGTCAATAAATAAAACAGTAACAAGCAGAGCCAAGTTCAGCTTTTAAAACACAGAAAATACATGTTTTCAGAGATACCCTGATATGTGTGGACAATCCAAACACACAATACAGTGAAGGTCCTTGGCCAGGAAATCATCTGTCTGAGCAAAACTGTTCTGTTCCATCAAAAATAATGGCCCCACGCGGCATCCCACACCAATTAAAGAACAATGAAACAACATGAATAATTGAGATGGTATTGGCTGGCTAAACTGATTCAGGGCACGTGTTTAATTAGTGCAGCTCCTGATCTGTTCGGTCACTTTTATTCGTTTTTATTCGTTTTATTTAGAACAGATCATACAATCTCAACAAGACTGATGTCTTTTGCCCCTCATAGAACATTCCCTATTCTCTGAGCTTTAAATATACCAGTGATCTAGAGCTGGGCGATATGGCCAAAAATGTTATCACGATAAATTTGTCTATATTGATCAATCTCGATAATTATCACGATATTACATTTTCTAACACTGTCAGTTTTAAACAACATCTTTCTAAAAACATCAGACTAAATACATGAAATATTACTATTTAAAGTATTAAAATGTTTACTGACAGAACATAACATTGTAGCGTCCGGCTGGACGAGTTGAAAGGATGGACGAGAAAGACGTTTACAGTCGTCGCTTTATTGTTGAAACTTACCATGATTGCTGTCGGCCGCAGACACTCCAAAATAACAACAGGCTAGAGAGCCAAGCTAACAGGCTAATGCTAGCACTCGGGTTGACACACACACACACACACACACACACACAGCGAGTCCCCCTCCATCTCCTTCCTCGGGCTCTCTCGCCCGGCACCACTACACTCTCCCCCAATCACAGCTTGTCTTAAACACAACAGTGCATTTTGGCGGCGCTGGTGAGGAGGAGCTAACAAGCAGCAGTATTAGACTTCTGAACTCACTGTCAAGCTGCTTAGATGCAAAATGGAAACGAACGTTGATGCTTATCGAGTTCTATTGTCCAGGCTTATCATCGTCATCGAGGGAAACATTATCGTGAAAAAAATCGACAGTTTTATCACCCAGCACTACACTGATCATATACATATCTTACAGTTGTACAGACAAATGTATACACAGCTTGTCTAGTCCCTGTGGAGAAGTACTAAGAATAAGACTAAATGGGACCACGTCTAATGCCAGGTGTGGGCTAGAAAGATATAGAGCCCCTCATCATTAACTGTGAAATGATAGAATTGTGTTCTCTGCTTTTGGGAGGAGTTTGTGGAGTTGCGGATGAGACAGACTGGTGATCATCCAACATCCTGACCTCACTAACACTCTTGTGGCTGAATGCAATCAAATCCTCACAGCAATGCTCTAAAATCTAATGGAAAGCCTTCCTTGGACAACAAAAGCAGAGCAGGTTATTTGAATACTCTTGATTTTGAAAGAAACGATGATTGAGAAGGTGGCTGTATGCTTTGGTCCCTGTCGTGTATGTACACTGTATGCTATGTATGTAAGAGCAAACAGACGGTGGAGATGTGTTCTTTATCTCTGGAGTATTGGTTTATCACAGTTCTAAAGGCTGACGACAGGAAGAAATTCATCCCTGATTGTGCATGCCTTTGGACCACATCTGGGCTGGGCTGACGAATCTGCCCCCTGAGCCCAGGCAAGTCCCCCTGGTGTTCAACACTCGGCCTGGTTGTCTTTACTTGCTGTTCAG
Organism: Crenuchus spilurus; assembly: GCA_036984385.1. Taxonomy (NCBI): domain Eukaryota; kingdom Metazoa; phylum Chordata; class Actinopteri; order Characiformes; family Crenuchidae; genus Crenuchus; species Crenuchus spilurus. The sequence goes on from BRDA01011882.1 coordinate 75,429, forward strand.
AGACAGATATGCAGAACAACGTGGCCAAAACCAACAATAACATGACAGCTGGGCTGCAAGTGCAAGCATGGCTGCCAGCGAACGAGTCTCCACATGATCCAGATATTGCTCTGATTTAATCCTTACTGACTGCAGGTACTCGCCATCTCTCCCGCCTACGTCTTCGTTGGACCTGTTTAGATTACACACATTCCAGTGGTTCAGTTAAAGAAACATCTCACATCTCTGAGCTGCTTCAAACAAAACAATGTGACTCTTCTGAATGCTTCAAACATCTGAGGAGCACAAATCACCTCATTTAGTGAAGACTGTACTCCTCATCACAAGCTATTATTAGATACACTTCAGATAATCATCCACCAATCTCACAACAGAAAGTGTCAACTGTCTGAGAAGATGCTCAAGCCATTCATTCTACTACCACATGTCCTCTGAAGGTCTGTAACATGTTTATCTGTAGACGTCACACCTGGAGTTGGCCTAAATGATGATCAGATTTTTCTCTTCATCAGAATCTCCAGTTGAACCATTTCCCATAAAAGCCTTTTAAAAATAAAAGCTTATCTGACACAAACATGATAAAGAACACTTCTTAAGTCTGGCCCAGTGAGCCACATGATGAGCAAATCCAATCAAACAGGCTTTTCAGTGCTTTTCTAACTGTCTAACGTTCAAAACTCTTTATTTATACTTAATATAAGCTGTGAGAAAGATATGCATCACACGACAAATACAGTATCAGTCAAACGTTTGGACACACTTCTGGACATTCGGTGGTGTTTCATGATTTAAAAATGTTCTGCATTGTAGATTAATACTAAAGTCATCTAAACTATGAGTAAACATCTGTAATTATTTAGTAAACAAACAAGTAAACAAACCAGAACATGTTTATATTTGACATTCTTCACAGTAGGCACCTCTTGCTCAGCTTTCTTGACATTTTCTCAGTCAGCTTTATGAGGTAGTCACCTGGAATGGCTTTCAGTTAACAGCTGTGTCTTGTCAAGAGTTCATGACTTGCATTTCTTGCCTCTTAATGTGTTTGAGACATCAGTTGTGTGTCTACTTTGAAGAATTTATTATTCCAGCATCAAGGGAAACTTACAGAGGCCTAATGTTCTCACAAGGTTCTCACAGAATGGTAAGAAAATGTTTTCTGAATCATAATGAACAAGAGACGAAGGCCTCCAAGGTTTCCCTTTATACAAAATTTATGGATGAGGTGGAGGCAAAGTACTCTACGACATGAAGCAAAGTGGAGATTCCTACAAAAAGTCACATGACAGGGTTTGCACATATAAATTAAGTGAGCACACCAGTCAGTTGTAGTAGAGTGTGACTGATGTCCAAACGAGCATAACCAGGTGAAGCACGGTGTTGTTAGCATCTCAGAAACCAATAACATTGTGGGAGGTTCTAGAACTGCCATAGTGAAGGTGCACTGACAATGGACTTCTTGGACACTGAGTGTCTCCCAATGGCATAACAATGGGAACAACTCCAGCGAGTGCTACAATCACTACACCACAGTGGACCAGTTAACCTCTATAACAAACTGGAACGTGTCAGAGATCACCACTGTGTGAACACTGTGAGCTAAAGGTGGTTATTCCCACTATTAAGTAGGTCGTCATAACATTCTATATAGAATGGTGATTAAAGTTTTAAACTGGATCTACTTCATAAGTGACAGTATTTCGGACTTCTTCAGTCTAAATTCCCATCTGATCTGTTCTCAGAACATTTTGGAAACTAAAGTATAATGTTCCAAGACTAAACTAACCATTCATTATACTGGTATTACTACAGTGATGGTGTTTTGCTATTCAATCACACTGCATCGTTAAACACTTTCTGCTTCAAAAATACAGTACTACTGCTGTCTGTTCATTCCAATATACAGTAGAATCTCAGTTATTGTTTTCCCTGGTTATTGTACAATTCCATTATCATCGACTTTTTAGGGGAAATTTTGTTCCAGTTATCTTTCATCTGCCCGTTTTTTTTTGCCCACGTGACTCACTGCTAATTTCACGAAAACAAAACATCAACCACACGTTCCTCACTCACCCACGTGTTCGTCGATCATTCTGGCTTTGTTTCTCATTGAGAACACTCAAAACAAACTAAAACACTTCACACTAAAGCGACAGCATGCAGCGCTACCACCTTAAAATGGGTTCGAATACAAATATCGGCCAAGAACCCTGTGAACGGGTGTACAAAACAAAGGCTGCCAGCTGGACCACACCGGCACGCTGTACAACAGAGCGTAAACCTGTAGGAGTGATGTTAAATTTTCATTTATCCATTTCATTAGTCTTTTGTGTTTATTTCTCATTGTGTTCTGTATGTAAAACTATAGTTATTCTGTATAAAATGTACTTTTGTTCATATTTTTGGAGTGTCTGGAAAAGATTAACTGGATGTACATTATTTCTTATGGGAAATATGGCTTCAGTTATCATTTGTTTTGGTTATCATCAGACAAAAGCTGTACCACTGTACTATGGTATATGATGGTACTATATAAAAATCATATGATATTATGAACATACATATACTATAATACTTTCTGATTCATTTACTACTTAGTTATGATAAAACTGTTAGTCTGAACGTGGCTCTACCAATTAATCTAGCCATTTAATTTTGTTTTTAAATCACTGGCGTTGGTCAATTATGTTTAAGCAATCAGCCTGCATTTCCAAGACTGAGAAACAACAAAAGTTACATTTACAGGCACATCTGCAGGCAGCCTCATCATTCTGGTTGCTGTAGAACAATGTGTCAATATCACCACTCTACAGGCAGAGGAAGATGACAGAAAACCTGATCTTTCTTCTTTATTTAACACATATTTTATTTTTTATATTTCCTTAAATGCAAAAAAGACATAACAGCATCATATACCAGTCATCAACCATCCTGCACTGAGAGCATATCAGTCACTAACCTGTACTGATTATTTAGTGTTAAGACCTGAGAGGATGTTTTACTTTTAATGTGTTTAACTACTGAATCTATTCATATGGACCATCAGAGTATCCAGAGTTTATATAATATAGTACATTTGGTAATATTACCATAATTAATTGTATTATAATCATTACCTAATTATAATCTTTACCTGCTGAAACATGTATTATTATGGTAGTGTCCAAAAACATGTTTCTGCCCTGATAGCTTTACCATTGCTAGACTACAACTTGTCCAATAATCCTGAGGAAACTTCATTCAGCCTAATCGGACATATTTGACAATGTTGTCTAAACCTACAGGTGAAATTTACAACCATTTAAGTCAGCCAGTATCATTAAAGAGTAGAAAATTTAATGAAATGCTAGTACAATGTAAAAAACAAGTACAACATGTGACAAAAACAGCTATCAAAACATCCACAGTGAGCAGCATACAGGAGGCCATTTAAAATGTCACATCATCTGTTTTGAAATACAAAAACAGAAGCACAAAGACAAAATACAATTTAACTGTACACTTCTAAAAACAACATAATTCTAACGGAACACTTCTAAAAACATAACTTTAACTACAGAATCCTAAAAAGACCAACAACATTTTAACTGGAAATGTCTAAAAACATCATTTTAACTGCACACTCCTAAAACTACATTATTTTAACTGCTCACTTTTAAAAACATTTTAACTGCACACGTTTAACAATATCATTCTAACTGTACACTTCTAAAAAAACAACATAACTTTAACTGTACAATCCTAAAACACCAACAACATTTAACTGTAAATTCCTAAAAACAAAATCTTTACAGTATACTCCTAAAACTACATTATTTTAACTGTGCACTCCTAAAACTACATTATTTTAACTGTGCACTCCTAAAACTACATTATTTTAACTGTGCCCTCCTAAACACAACATTATTTTAACTGTGCCCTCCTAAAAACAACATTATTTTAACTGTGCCCTCCTAAAAACAACATCAATTTAACTGTGCACTCCTAAAACTACATCATTTTAACTGTGCACTCCTAAAACTACATCATTTTAACTGTGCACTCCTAAAACTACATTATTTTAAATGTGCACTCCTAAAACTACATTATTTTAAATGTGCACTCTTAAAAACAACAGAATTTTTACTGCATTCTTCTAAAACTACATCATTTAACTGTACACTCCTAAAAGCACCAACACCATTTTAACTGTGCATTCCTAAAAACAATATCAATGTAACTGTATGCTCACAAATGTGCCACAAGAGGTGGCACATGACCTGCAAGAACCACGATTGGTTCCACTGTGAACCTTTTACATAGCTGGTTCTTTCAAGATGTAAAAGAAGCTGTGTTCATGTGAAGAAGTTGGAAGAATCTACACTTGAAATAATGGCTCTTGGAAGAACCTTAAACGTGCCTTTAAAATGATGAGAAAAAAGGTTCTTTAATGAGCAGGTTTACATGGTATTTCTGTGGTTTTGCTAAAAGCTTCTTTGTGGAACCTTTTTCTTATTACGAGTCACAGACAGATGATGTGCAGTCTGGTCTGTTTATCTGTTTCTTAGATGTTTTTGGTAAAAAAAATTAGCAAATAAATAAACAGTACACACTAACAAAAGGTGGTATTTATTGTGTAGTAACAGAGCAGACAGTGGAGATGTGGGTGGAGGAGATTATAGATCTGTCTAACAGCACTGTAACGCCAGTCAAACTGATTCACATGTAAACAAAACCCTGATTTATTTCAGCTCAGCGTGGCCGATGTGTGTATAATGTTTGCAGTGTATACAGTGTGTGTACAGTGTACATGCGGTGCATATGTAGGGTATATAATATAAACAATGTTCATAGTAAAAAAAAGCCCCAAAACAGGTCACATTACCTGGGCACACAGCTCGGAGAAGAGCGGTCTATCTCCCATGTTGCAAAAAGGTTCATGGGAACCGGAATGGCTCCCGAACCTGTAGATCCAGCAGATCCAGCCATGGCTCCGGGAGCAGCGAGCACGGGCGACGGAGCGAGCCCACCGACACCCACTCCGGTACCGGGATTCAAGAAGGCGGCCCGAACCCCTCCTCTGTCCACAGCCGCCGCCATCATCGCCTGTCCCCGGGTCCAGCTCCGGCTGTCTGACTCTCAGTGTCTGATCTCCGGCTGTCTGAAGCCGTGTTCATCAGACACAGAAGATCTCCTCCGTCAGGGGCGGAGCTTCATTCAAAAACACTCACTGATACCGGCGGCGGCCGCTAGACGGCGCTTTGTGTTCTAGTTCTAGTTCAGTAGGGCATACGGGTTGCCAGGTACACGGATTTTAAGCCTAGATTGGGCGTAATACACGCACGCGCACACACATTTGTTTTAATGTTGACCACTACAGGTCAATAAAATCCGAAATCCAGAATCTCACATTACTATTCAAACAGTATCAACACTAAAACAAAGTAAAACCTTGACATACGTCACTTTAGGTGTACTGAATATAAAATATAATGACAGTTTACCTTTCTTAAATTAAATTATGAAAAACAAATAAAGTTTATCAGGATCACTTTTTTTGAGATGTAGTTGAAGAAAGTTGTAGGTAAAAAGTCTTATATCCATACTTACAGAATATATCCATAAAGTGTTTGACACAGCTCAGTACAAAAGTATCTTGTTAATGTATCAGTCATGTTTTAAATACCTCTGCAGATAAACATGCGAACAGCTGATGCAGAGTCAGTAATTAATGATTGATTGGATCTAAAAATATAAGAGAGGTAGGAAAAGGACAGACTCGATTATTTGAGCCAATATATTCTAGCTTACAAGTATGTATCTGTTTTCTTGTCACTCATTATGTTATAATAATAATAATAATAATAATAATAATAAGAAGAAGAAGAAGAAGAAGAAGAAGAAGAAGAAGAAGAAGAAGCAGAATAGCATTTGAAAAGTATAAAACAGAAAAGAAAATTATTGTAAAAATATATACACACTCCTGTTAAAATACTAGGTTTTGTAATTTCTACATAAATTGCATACTATATTATCAGAACGTGTACACATTCTGCACATAAAAATAATACACACATTTCCAACCCTTCCACTGTGACTTAAACAGTAATTATTCTTTATATAGTATTTTATATCCCATCTGCACATCATGCTTATAGTTGTTCTATGTTCAGTCTGTACATCCTGTTTATAGTATATTCTATTACATCTATATATTATGTTTAAAGTACAACACATTTATAGTATATTCTATACCATCTGTACATCAAGTTTATAGTATTTCTATTCAACATTTATATTATGTCTGCAATGCCTCTAGAATATATTCACATGTATATTTGTCCATAACCCTGACTACATTCTGTATATACCATATCTATGTACATCCTGCACTGACTACTTATTGCATTTATGGTTAGATGATAAACTACATTTTGTTGCCTTGTACTTGTACATGTGTTATGACAATAATGTGGAATCTAATCTAATTAAAAAAAATAAAATAAAAATAAACAAATAATAATAATAATAATAATAATAATAATAATAATAATAATAATAATAATAATAATAATAATAAAAAACCAAGATGTGTAATTTCAAAACTGTGTACACCTTCAGTGTTACTTTAATAATATAATTATTAATAAATATTTAACTATTTGAGGGGGGAAAATCTAAATGTATAAATGCACATTTTTAAACTTATACTTTGTTAAGACACCTTTTGATTTTAAGACAGTATTCAGTCTTTTTTATATATATTAGTCTTTTTGCATGGCTCAGCTTTACTTGGCAATCACTGCCCACTTTTCTGTATAAAAACCGTCTGTGTAAAGTCATTCCTAAAGAAAATATGATGGAGGAATGTCCTTTAGCACATAAACAGTGATATGATGTTTACTCGTGAACATAATTAAGTTATAATCAGAAGTAATCTGATCTAAATTATACCGAATATACTGAAGCAGAAGACTGATGACATACATTTTATTTTTCTGTGCAATTAATATCTATCATCTGTCTTTATTTAAACAGAAAACTACTGTCACGTTTACATGCTTTTAAACGCCCGCGTTTTGTTTGGTCAGCTAATCAGCGGAGCTGCTCACTAATCAATCAGTGTTCAGTAGCCGCTCGCTACCCAATCAGCGCACAGGAGCCACAGGCTACCCAATCAGTGCTAAGTAGCCGAAATGCTAACGTTTTCCTGAAGAAAGTCTGGCTGCTTTATGAAAATACAGCTATGCTGCTTCGTTTTTATAGTTCGTTTTATATTATGCATATGTATGTTTTCTAAATGCAATGAAAAGTGCCAAATAAACGAGTAATAAAAATGTAATCCACGTTTTTAGTCCTTTAGCTCATTTCACTCCTATTCATACAGGACTTACTCACGCGCGCTCTCTGGCGTTCAGACCTATTTCTCCCCTTTACTGGGCTCTTCATTTCCAGCCCTGGAAGGAGAATACATGTGATGCCAATATTCTACAATGTATTAGTTGATATAATGTTCTGTTACAGAGTGTAGTCATTCACGTGAGGATTATTAAATCAGGATTTATGAGGGCGAGTTAGAAACTACAACATGTCTGCTTTATTCTAGGTCTTCCAGTACATCCACTGTCTCTCCAGTCTCTTATGTAAACTCATCAGTCATTTAACATTTACAATAATCTTGTTCTACTAGTTTAACACATCTGTCTAAAACCTGTAGTATATCAGTGAATGTAGAAGAAAATAGACATCAGAAAGGATTGAAAGCATGTTCAACTACAAACCGGATTCCAAAAAAGTTGGGACACTAAATAAATTGTGAATAAAAACTGAATGCAATGATGTGGAGGTGCCAACATCTAATATTT
>BRDA01011885.1:378-34731 GCA_036984385.1 Crenuchus spilurus
TTTCGCATCTGTACTTTCCCACTATTGTAAGTCGCTTTGGATAAAAGCGTCCGCTAAATGCAATGTAATGTAATGTAATGTAATGTAATGTAACATATTCCAGTCGCCGTTCTCTCAACTCACTCAAATCGTATCTCACAGACTGTTAAAGTTTGAGAACACAGTATGACTTACTGTAAATTAGACATTTTAGGTTACTATTCATTTCCAGCGTTTAACCTCACAGCTCCAGTTTTAACCCTCTAATGTCTGATCTCCAGCTGGTGGCATATAAATGAAATTCTGCAAAAACTCTTATATAACTCTGGAAGATTTTATCCTAGAAATAAAACAAAACTCTCCCCAGAAAACTTGAACGGTCTACTTTCAAATGCATAGAGCTTGAATCCAAATATTTTTTTTCAATATTTGTGAGAAGAGCTTAAATAAGCAGAGACACAATTGCAAGAGTGAGTTAGACAGCTGTGCTTTATTTTTCCACCAAACGACGCAAGCTGTCAATCATATGATAATGACACATTAATTCTGGACATTCCATTGGTGGATTACCAACCGTGGAATGTGTGAAATGTGAACCAAAGAAAGACCTCTCACCTGAGTGTTCACACCTACTGTATCTCATAAATATTCAGTGTAGGGTTAGTGACTGAGGAAAACAGAGTGTCACCTCACATTAGTTAAACTTTAGAAATAAAACCACATACAATGTCAAAACACTGTAATGAGCAGTGTGTAGCCAACACCTCTGTTTATTCAGTTCTGAGCTCAAAAGTCTTGCCTAGAAATGTTTAGAGTGTTTTTTCACAATATATCAGCACATCTGGAAACAGGTTTTTGGAAAGTCTAAGTTTAGAGCAGATTTAATCAGAATATAGATTTATGACACTCTTTCTGTTTTTATTTATTTATTTATTTTTTATCACTTTTCTCCCAATTTTCTTAACAATGTATTTGTGTGGTGAATTAAAGTGCCATTTTTTTCAACTCTCCCAATCACTATCACTTGCAATGTCCCTGAGTCTCCGGGGGGGATGAGCACAGGCGTCCTCTGACACCAGTGACATCAAGCCCCTTTTATTAGGTAGTGATACATCGCTGCGGGTCAGCTAGCACACCTGGAGGAAAGCGCAGATCCCCAGTTGTGATGGATGCCCGTGTCAGTCGACACTGTTTATAATGTTAGGTAGAGTGTGCCATCTTGCCCAGCCAAAGAGAGAGCATGGACAATTCTGTTCTCTCAGGGTCCCAGCTGTCAATGGTACTCTAAAAACTGCATGACCATAATGGCAGCACCTTAAGGCTGGTTTTTACTTAATGCGTCGATTGCTGTGTGAATGATGATGCGAGGGTTGTGCGTTGGCCAGGACGAAAATGCTTTTATACTCACTTGCAATTTGGATCAGAGGCGCGGCGATATTCTCTGGCGCTGTGTGAAAAATACCAATCTGAGGAGCTGTTGTGTTTGCTGCTACTTTTGATGGTCTGTGTGACCAGTTAATAAAGAAAGTTGAGATAAGGGAGACTTGTAATGCCAGTGCAACACACTGATGGTGAAATGCATTTTAAATATTTTGTGGTCTGTCATGTTTATACCTCTTTATTTCTGCCAGGTGTGCGGCGCGGCGTTTATCAGACGTGTAGAGCATTCTACTGTGAGTGATGTAATTTTGGACGCATTGTGAAGGTTGTGACCTTCGCAATGTGTCAAGTATAAACCAGCCTTTATAATTTTGACACCGCTGTTTGTGCTGAACAAAAGTCTGTATAGCGCTTTGGAGAAAATAATTTTAGATGGGTGTAATTTGTAAAAAAGTCAAGCGATGTCAGACTACATCAGAGTGTCTGAAAAGCCCTCAGACTCCAGAGCGTTAAAGAAGCAAAAATGTTCACTTCTGAGGGGATCCCTTTGTCACTTATAGTGGGTCCTGTAGCTTGTTGTTAGGTATGCTGTTAGCATAATGGGATGGTGTAAGTCTACCTGACTACCAGGACTGTGGTGGTAGAAAGGGGTTCCCCGAGATCAAAACTGCTCTTTGGTAGGGAATTAGCACATTGCTAATGGGTTGAGCGATTAGAAGAATAAACCTTTGTGATAACTTAAGAAGTAGTACAGCAGTGGGTCCCACGTTATATACTCACTGAGGACAATAGATATGATGCTGATTCCGGCCAGGCTGAATCCAGTCAGGAAGCGTAATGGTGCAAACATCAAGAAGCTTGTAGAGAAGGCGCTGACCACGCTGAAGACTATAGATGAGACATAGGAGACCATCAGCATGCTCTTGCGGCCATACCTGCACACAAATAACTTCACTTATTGAGAGCCTGTAGAGTACACCGCGGTGCTGCTGTGATGTCTTTGGCTTGTTTTAATCTGAACTGCTACTTTACGTGCTCTGAGCATCTCAGAACTTAACTTAATGTCAATATCAGGTACACATAACGGCTTCAAAGATAGATTTTCTCATGAGAGCAATGATATACACACTACTGTGCTGACCTTCCATAATTATTGCCGCCTTTTCTAAAGATGTGTTAAAATATGCTTAAATATATCAGTAATTTCTGCAAAAATACATCAAACCTCGCAGAAATATATATATAAATATATGTTTTGGTCAAGTAATTTTAAATAAATGACTAGCATATAGGTGAGAATTGAGTTCTAGTGGTCCTGAAAGAGTTTGAGAGATGCCATAGAAGTACCATATTTGGTTCATAAGGCTACACGACACACCAATAAGGTCATCACAACAGCTGACATAAACCTGTATAATTTATAAAGACTTATCCCTGCCTGATTAAAATATGTAAATAATTAGATAAAGAGATTAAACAGACTAATAAATAAATGTATTTCATTAAAACGAAAGTAATGAGTTTGTTATGGAAATGTAATGAGTAAAAAAAGTAAAGATTTTTCTTCTGAAATGTAGTAAAAATAAATATAATTGACAGAAATACTCAAATAAAGTACAGAAACTACTGAAATACACCTCTAAAGGTTACTATAGTTAACAATTGTAAATATATTGAAGTAATCAGATTAGAAAGTCAAAGATTCAGCTATTAAATACATTTAACTCAACTGTTGTAGTTGAGTTTACATTTTCCTTTTCCCTTTTTTATTACTATTTTCTTACTGTGATTTTTATTATCTTATTCTCTATTTCTATTTTATTTATTTAGTTATATTACATATAATTTAATTCTAGCATTCTCTTATTATTATTATTATTATTATTATTATTATTATTATTATTATTATTATTATTCCCCTTTCTTTTTTAGTGATCTTAATGCTATTTCTAGTTTATTTACTTGCTTTTAATTACATTTTATTAAGCTCTATTATTTTCCTATATTAGTTTCCCTCTATAGATAATCTACATACGTTCACTTTATTTACAAACTATCTGTTGAATCTCAGTTTATACTTAGCAGTGTTAAGATTAGGGTTAGATTTTAAATTTTAGGTTGAAATTTAGGGTGACTGGACATTAAGTTTACTTACAGACAATAAGCTGAATGTCCATTAAATGAAATTTAAGCATCTATAATAAGTATCAAAAATTACCTCTTCAAATTAAGTTTTCTTTTTTTATTTTATCTAATATCTATTACTGTTTGTACTTTTATTCTTAGAATAATTTTTTTTTACTTAATTTTTCACCTATTCATACTTTTCTGCTAAAAATAATATTATTTAGTTTATTATTGTGGTTTAATTTTATTTTTCCCATTTGTAATTAAATTATAAATGTTTTCTTAATTCTCCAAATTTTCTCTAAATTTTGGATGGCCAATTAATCCGCCCATTCACTAGGACTCCCCCAAATAATTTTCAATGCTACCAAGCACAGGCCTCCGCTGATGCATGTGGAGTCAGCCACCACCTGTTTCTGAACTGCTGCCAATACATTATTGCAGAACAGCCAACACGCTCTGAGGAAAGCGCAGGATCTCTAGCTCTGGTACATCAGCTACCAGCAGCCTGCTTCACAGCAGCAGTGATGAGGAAAGAGTGACATCTACCCACCTGGAGAAAGCACAGCCAATTTTGCTCTCTTAGGCCTCCATGCTGATGGCAAAGCAGCATGAGAAGAAATTCAAACTGGAGAGCCATAGCGTCCATAGCCTTAGTTCACTGAGCCACTGATTCATTACATTTTAACCTGACTAAATTACATTTAAATATAAATTAAACTGTAAATGCTTGCCTGCACTGAAAACAAGGTTATCGCTCAACATTTCAAGATGAAATTAAGTTGGTTGATTGACTGAACATGAACAATCCTCCCTGTACATGACATAGCAAAATAAAAGTCCACTGTGTGAATACGGATAATTAGGAAGACTAGAAGACAGATGTTGGAATTTGTCTCACTTATCACTGAAGATGCCAAAGAATACAGCTCCAAACATGACGCCAACGAAGAATATGGTGGCTGAGGCCTTGTTTAGTCCCTTTGTGTCACAAACCAGATTAAACTGGAGAGAAACAAATGAGACACACAATGTGAAGGATTTTTACTTTAATGCCAACGTTTCATTGTGTCTGTAAAACACTGTACATGCTACCTGGGTGGCCAACGTTGACTTAAATGTGCTGTTGTCATACAGCCATCCATCCCTGCACTGGACCACAGGGAGTTCTGTAGTGTTGGATGAGTTCCTCAGCAGGTGGAACTGAGGTTCTGCAAACATGTGACAGGAGGCAAAGGTTCCATCTTCATGCTGTGGAATACTGACAGTCAGTCTCTGCTGCTGAGTCAGATTCTCAAAAACACCATCAGTGTTCAGAGAGCTGAAGTCACAGTGGTGGGACGGGATGGCGGCGATGAAGTTATTCAGCAGGAAGTGACACGGGAGGGTGATGCGGGGAAACACCAGCAGAGCAACAATGGCAATCTGGTAACGTCCAAACCCATCTGTCTCAGCCAGGATATTCTCAAACTTCATCCTCTCCTATAAAAGCAAGAAATGAGTACATTAGGCCTCTGGTCACATCAGTGATAATAATATACACTCACTGGTCACTTTATTAGGTACACATACCACGTACACTCATTTAGCTCCACTGACCACTTTGTAGTTCTACAATTACAGACTGTAGTGCATCTGTTCATCTGTATACTTTATTCACCTGTTCTTCAATGATCAGGACCCCACAGAACAGATATTATTTACGTGGTTGATCATTCTCAGCACTGCAGTGACACTGATGTGGTGGTGGTGTGTTAGTGTGTCTTGTGTTGGTACGAGTGGATCAGACACAGAAGAGCTGCTGTTTTTAAACACCTAGTGCCCCAAATAAAAACTATTCACCCAAGAGTCTCAAGAGCAAAAACTGGCAGTGCTCTCTCTGGGCGGGTAGATGGCGCTCTCTCTCTAGCTATCACTCACACATTGTAATGTCCGCTGGCTCAGGCGTCTACTGATTGGTCCATTCAGAGCTGGGAATCCTGCACTTTCCTCTGAGCACGTTAGGCTAACCAGTGACTGTGTATCAGTGGTAGTTCAAAAAGAGGTGGTGACTGTATCACACACAGCAGAGGAGGCTTGTGCAAGTCTTCACCCTCCTAGAGTCAGGGGCAGTGCAAAAGTGATGGGGAGAGTCCCATAGTGGATGGGATGGGTTAATTGGCTACTGACACATTGGGAAGGGGAGAAAATTGGCAAAAATTATATATATAAAAAAAAATCTCAAGGAGCTCTACTGTGTCTGATTGGCACAACAACCCACTAACACACCACCACCACATCAGTGCAGTGCTAACAGTGACGCACCACTCAAGCAATACCTCCTCTGTGGGGTCCTGATCATTGAAGAACAGGTAAAAGGAGGTTAATAAAGTATACAGAGAAACAGATGTCTGTAACTGTAGAACTACAAAGTGCTCCTGTATGATCAGTGGAGCTAAAACAGAGTGTAGATACAAGGTGTGTGTACCTAATGAAGTGACCAGTGACAGCCAAAAATGTTACTATTCTCCAAATTAATCATGAACATAAAAACTGGCATCATGGAAGTACCATTTTTGGTTTCTCTGGAATCTTTTCTGTAAAGAGATGTGTTGGTGTGTGTGTGTGTGAAGAACATGTAGTTTTGGTTCTTCCTAGAACTTTTATTTCATATCTAGAATCTTAAAAATGAAAATGAGTTGAGTTTCCTCCGCAGAGTGGCTGGGCGCTCCCTTAGAGATAGGGTGAGAAGCTCGGTCACTCGGGAGGAGCTCGGAGTAGAACCGCTGCTCCTCCACATCGAGAGGAGCCAGCTGAGGTGGCTCGGGCATCTGTTTCGGATGCCCCCTGGACGCCTCCCTAGGGAGGTGTTCCAGGCATGTCCCCACGGGAGGAGGCCCCGGGGAAGACCCAGGACACGTTTGAGAGACTATGTCTCTCAACTGGCCTGGGAACGTCTCGGTGTTCCACCTGAGGAGCTGGCTGAGGTGTCTGGGGAGAGGGAGGTTTGAGTTTCCCTGCTCAGACTGATACCTCCGCGACCCGGCCCCGGATAAAGCGGTTGATGATGGATGGATGGATGGAATCTTAAAAATGGATCTTCACATTCATTTACCATATGAATATGAATTAAAGAACCAGCCACTGAAAAGGTTCTTCATGGAACAAAAGGTAAAATGGCTCTTTTATGGTTTCACTCAAAGAACGTTTGCAGCAACTTTATTTTATATACACTGCTGTCTGCTGGACATTCAAATTGAAACATTGGGGGAAAATATTTTTGCCTGAAACTTGAATATAGATGATGATGCAGATGAATCATAGTTTGGAGACAACGTGGTGAAAAGACCAGCACCGGCTGTCGTGGTTTGAAGGCAGACTTGGATACCTCAAAGGCATTACCAGAACCATGACCAGTCAGATACATCACAGAGGTGTTGGGGCCAGTTCACCTGGTGCAATATTTCAACAGGACAGTGTTCCACCACTGAACACGGCTGCCAGAGACCACCAGTGGCTGCCATGAGTGAACTTTGGGTATAGAGGCAGCATGGCATGGACATCCACAGACATCCGTAGTCTCTTCCTCTTCATGGTAGAAGCAGATATTGCAGATATTGATGATTATATAATCCTCATGCTTGACCAAGTATTTATAATCATGTGCATCATCTACATGATATGGACAAAAGTATTGGGACACCTGCTCGTTCATTGGTTGTGCCAAAATCAAGGGTTTATCCTGCTTCTGTTGGAGTAACTGCCTCTACTGTCCAGAGAAGGTTTTCTACTCAATTTTGGAGCATTGCTGTGAGGATTTGATTGCATTCAGCCACAAGAGCATTAGTGAGGTCAGGACGATGGATGATCACCACCCCACCACCTCCCATTAGTATTGGATGGAGCAGAGAACACAGTTGAATTGCACCACAGCTCAATGCTTCATTTCATTCATTCATTTCATCTGAATTCTTCATATTAAAAGAATATCTCCCGTCCACTAGGGCTTAAGCTTGAGTCAAACTCTGGTGAGCGTACACATGTACACAATAAACTCTGATGGTAATTCTAAGTCTCCATTTGTGAGCCCACACTTCAATTTACTACTGGCATTACATACACAGTCATATCTGAATATTGTGACCACCTCTGCTTTGTAATGAAATCGGTCTGGGATGTCACAGATGTCATGTGACTGGGTTTTCTGCATGTATAAATAAGTGAGCACACCAGTCAGCTGTATCAGAGTGTAAAACCATCATCATGGACAAAGGATGTGATGTGACTGATGTCCAAAAGGGCTGATAATAGGGGACAAGGGGAAGGGTGGTAGCATCTCAGAAACTGCTAACCTTGTGAGATGTTCTAGATCTGCTGTAGTGAAGATGTCCTAAAAGAACAGACTTCTAACGGCATAACAGTGGTGCCCCAGGGGCCGTTGATGGCAAAGGGGAACAACGACACTGGGGAGTGGTACAGAGCAGTTGATGTGCCACAGTTAATGTCTGTAATGTACACAGGAGCAATGAGAAATGAGTGAAACACTCAGAGCCAAGGGTGGTGATTCCTACTATTACTTAGGTGGTCATAATATTCTATATGAAAATCGTAGATAGCAAACACTTTAGTTTAGAAAAGTCTAAATTATAAGCCTGCAGTTCAGGGGTTAAGTTCATAGCAGGAGATAGGACGTACTGCTGAGAACAGCTGTAGAGACACTTGGCAAGGCTTAGTAACACCTTCACCTTTGACCACTGAATCAAAACACAAGAACCAATCATGTCCTTAGAAACACGTTCAAAGGCTAAAGCTCATAAATCTGCCTTGCATGCAGTGTTATTTACTTTCTTATATCTACCAGCTTGAGTACGTCTCAGTTTTCTGGTGCTGATGGCAAAATTATCCAAGTGCTCCATTTATCATATGAGACTAAACGTGCAGCCTTAAGTTTTGTTGGTTGGAGATTCAAAGAGAGTCTAAATGTCCAGCACAGTTTCAGAAAACAGGTTAAAAACGTCAGGCTGAGAGATGTAAGTCTAGCTACAGTAGGTGTACTTCTCTGGCTCACAGATCATTTTACTGCTCTAATATCTGCTCTTTCATGGCTCAGGAACCTACATTTCTTTAGGAGCAAAAGCATGAGACAAAAAGAAGACGGGATAAGGTCAGGATTAAAAAAAGTTATTTACACCACTGAAACTGAGAAGACTCAGTAGACAAAGTTTTAATAGTTCATGATGATCATTAGTATCTCAAAATACAACAATTCACTTAAAAATGAGCAGAATTTTTGGATTTAGTTATTTCCAATGATAGAAATAGGCTTTTATTTGTTTCTCCAGTCTAACAGTGCAGGCTTCTGCTTTTCTCAGCCTGTTACAGTAGGAGACATAACTCTTTATAGTATACATAGACACATATGGAGAAAGTAATATAATGAGCTCACCTGCAAATTCACAATACGTCTACTCCAAAGTGTGAAGTCAGAAGGTTTGTGGAAGTTGCTGGACAGACCTCCCCTGTAAAGACAGCAGATAAAGCACTTTAATTCACTGTTCAGTGTCAGGGTGAAGGTGAAGTGAGCTTTGCTGTTGTAAAGGCAAGTTCTCAGTTAGCTACAACTTCATACTCTCAGCAGTCTCTGCAGTTTCTACTGAAAGTCTTGTGGACTCTCCTTAGCCTAGTCTTGGCCCAATCACCTTGGCAAGATTAGCATATTCAGATTTATGGTTCTCTGCCTTTGTTCTAATAAACACTGTGAGTTGTTCTGCACTGTATTGCACCATGCTGTGATTAGCATACCAAACAGGATTAGTGGAGTCCTGTCCACTCATATTCTGACATGCCGGAATACAGGTGGGAAATAAAAACACAATCCGTTGACTTCTCTTTGTTTTTGACTAAAGTGTCACACTCAGTGTAGTCCACTTAGCAACAGACTAATCAATACTGCCATTAAGAATTCATCATTAGCTCTAATAGAACATGTTATGTATTTTGAGCTCAAACTTGGCCAACTGTAACTAGCCTATAGTATCATTCCTGGTTTAATTTGGGTTCAATTGAAGCTGTGTTCCAGTACCCAGATCCAGTTCCAAGTCACCTCTGTCATTCCACTGTAGTATGTGAGCTGATGAAAGTAGTAAGTGTGGGCCAGAACTGGACCATCACTCATTTGCTAACAAGGTAACATCTTTCTGGCGATAACTGTTCTATAAGCGGTACTGTAATTATTTCGTCTATGTATAACATCAGTGTATATAATAATCATATTATGACCACCTACCTAATAGAGGGAATAATCACCGTTGTCTTGGGGTTTTCACTTAATGGGGATTCCCTCGTTGATCCTGTGTTCATTATAGAAGGTAACCGGTCCGCTGAGGTGGCATCAATTGCTCTGTACCACATGCTGGAGGCATCGTTTGTCTCTGGCATCAATGGTCTGTGGGGCACCACTGTTATGCTGTTTGGAGGCACTCAATGAATGAGAAGTCCACTCTCAGTACATCTTCATGATAGCAGCTCAAGAACATCACACGAAGTTAGAAGTTTCCAAGATGCTACCACCTGGTACCCTATTATCATGCCTGTCTTATCTCGTCCTTTGCCCATTATGATTTTTTTCTCTGGTACAACTGACTCTTCATTATATTATTCTGATATAACTGTATATACACGGATTATGTGCCTGTTAAACATTGCTACATGCCTACTGTGAACTGCAATGATGTAGCATTCTTCATATTTAACTGCTAAACAGCCTCATATTTCAGAGGATCCAACGATATTCCAAATCAGGGCCTGAACATTGTTGTCTATGGCAAGGGTGCGACAGAGGTGAACATCACTAAAACATTATTTTTTCCCATAGAGATAAACCTTTTAGACACAGAGGTGCTACAGGATGCCGTACAACTTCAGTGGTCTTCTCATTCATTTGAAATGTGACGTCCACTGTGCTGCACTGCACCATTATCCAAACATCTGGTTATGGACATTTGATATGATAGCAAACAGAGAACAAGACATACATCAAAAACACTCATGTGGCTTCTGTTTATTGATTGGCATCGCTGATCATTTGGATAACCGGTCAGAAACGTTGTTAATTCAGATAATAGATCAATCATCAATCTCGCTGTCATGCAAGGTTCTCTCCTTATTGGCAGAACCACAAAGGAGAAGGCAATACTTAATGATGAAACAAGAACTATTCCTGTTCTTACAGTGCTGTCTCCATGTTTGCATGGCCTTGGTATATCTGTCCATCCACTCTTCCGTCCATGACCAGAGAGAGAGAGAATCATCAGGAACATTCCACCAACAGAAAACGCTAGAATAATCTTCTGTGTTCCACATCACATGGCATGCAACAGTTCTGCAGCAGAACGGAAACCGTCCGATAAGAAGCACCTCTTTTTAGGTTAATACTTCAACAAACCAAAGGCTTATTTCACTGATTTACACTTGTTCCATTGTTTTCCAACATGAAGACATTCTACATTGCATCATATTACAGGGCAAAAGACCAGCACTCACAAGCATGTTGTAACATTCGGGACCTGTGCAAGACCTCACACCTCATGATATCATAATCAAATAACCATTTGCAGCTGTTTTAGATTACATATTGACATAGGAAATAGTCATATAAACAAAAAAGGGCCTTTTAGCTATGAGGGGAAATCTGTGCATCCCTTGGCATTTGTGTATATTATAATAAACATTACATATAGTGGTGCATGAAAATTTGTGAACCCTTTAGAATTGTCTTTTTTTTTGCATAAGTTGGACTTAAAACTTCACAAGATTGTCACACAAGTCCTAAATGTAGATAAAGAGAATCCAAGTAAAAATCCATGAGGTCACTAAAGAACAAAATGTAACTTCATGAGTGCAATAACGGAGTTGCAAAGAGAAACCCGCTGTTCTCCAAAGAGAACATTGCTGCCCGTCTGCATGTTTGCTAAAGATCACATGAACAAGCCAGAAGGCTACTAGAACAATGTTTTTAAACATCCCATCTATGAAACATGGTAGTGGTAGTATCATGGTTGGGGCCTGTTTTTTTTTTTATTTTTTTATTTCTAGGTTTTTGCCCATTTTTATCCCCTTCCCAATTTAGTAGTAGCCAATTAGCATATCCCTTCTATTAGGACTCTCCCCATCACTTTGCACTGTCGCTGACTCTAGGAGAGTGAAGTCAAGCATAAGCCTCCTCCATTGCGAGTGATGCATCCACCGCCTCTTTTCAAACTATCGCTGATACATCGTCACTGGGGAGCCTGACACATTTGGAGGAAAGCACAGGAGTCCCAGCTCCAAATAGACCAATCAGTAGACACCTGAGCCAGCAGACATGGGAGAGAGAGCGTCATCTACCCGCCCAGAGAGAGCACTGCCAATTTTTGCTCTCTTGGGCCCCGGCTGTTGATGGCAAACAACATGAACGGGATTCAAGCTCATGATCCTCTGGTCATAGTGTCAGCATATTAGCCTGCTGAGCCACTTGGGGCCCACCGTTGGGGCCTGTTTTACTGCATCTGGGCCAGGATTGCTTGCCATCATTGATGGAACAATGAATTCAGAATAATACCAGCAAATTCTAAGGGAAAATGTCAGGACATCTTTCTGTGAGCTGAACGTCAAGAGAATGTTGGTCATGCAGCAAAACAATGACCCTAAACACACAAGTAATTCTACCAAATAATGGAGAATAAAGTTAATGTTTTTTCAATGGCCAAGTCAAAATCCTGAGCTTAATCCAACTGAAATGTTGTGGAAGGACCTGAAGCAGAAGTTCATTGATTCTTCCAAGCCAATGTGCAGGGCTGATTAACAGTTACTGCAAACGTTTAGTTACTGAGGCTGTGCAGGAAATTCACACCAGATACTTAAAACAGAGGTTAACAAGGTTTGTCACAGACATTTAATATTGGATCATGTTCCTTTATAAACAATGAATAAGTCAAATATTTTGTCTCATTTATTTGAATTTATTCTCTTTACCTACTTTTAGGACTTTAGTGACAACCTGATGAAGTTTTAAATCAAATTTATGCAGAAATATACAAAATTCACAAACTTTCAAGAACCACATGGTTGACTTTATGTCATCTTTCTTCATATTTATTTCTGTATCACAGTTGCCTCTGCATATTGATCCCCGATTTTTAATTAGCTCTGCTGCAACCTGTACGGTTCTGATGATGCTGATAAAGCTCCCATTCTTTCTGCCATTTTATGTTTGGCTCACTGGCTCTAAAGTACCTTCCTACAACATCTGATTAATGTGTAATGAGCAGGACGCAACTTCAAACTAATCCTAAAAAAACATAAGTATCACTATTTTCTCATTTTTATATTACATCCATTCGATCCTCCATACGGAACAAAAATAAATAGAAATTTGTCTTGAAAAGTACTTATATTATCTACATATTTTCAAGAGATGATTATAAACAACAGCAAAACGAGCATATCCAAAGGCATGCCAACAAGGTAGTGCTGGTCACAGTAATGAATGGGCCTATGAGAGAGTCAGCCAATAAATGAGCGACCAATCAGATGGAGGTAAATGGAAAAGGAAAGGGACTTGGTGAAAAGAGTTAAGGAACAATTATCACCAAGAACTGGTGCAGTTCTCTTTGTTTGGTGTCAGGGCCAACTTCTACAGTCTTCTGGATGTTTCCAGATATAAAATACTGATATAATGTAGTCATGGATATGAACATTGATCTCCATCTTGATTTGAGACAGTTTATATAATCTGGGATTTTAAGAAATGTCAAGAATGTAAGACTGACCAAATGGTCTTCACCTAGTTTCAAAGTCAACAATAACATTCAATCAGTGAATGTGTGAAATGAGGTACAAACTAGATGTTCCTGAAGTCAATTTAAAAGACTTAAAGAATTTGGAATTTTGCAGATGTAACTGCTTGACATTTTGCATTTAGATTGTACCTTTCACTTCTGGTATAGTGAGAGTACAATTTGCAAAACCCTACAAATATTTAGCTAGCTCAATGAAGAAGCAATTTACGGGAATGTTACGTATTTTTTGTTGGCCGCAATTCAGTCAATGCCATGTTTACTGCTAGAACTTAAAAACTAAATATTACAGAAGAAAAGAAGAAGCATGGAGCTGTAGAAAGGGAACCAATACTCCACTCAATACATTGTATCTACACTCACTGTCCATTTCATCAGCTTCACTGAGCATAAAGATGCACTTTGTAGTTCTACAATTACAGACTGTAGTCCATCTGTTTCTCTGTATACTTCATTCACCTGTTCTTCAATGCCCAGGACCCCAATGGACCACCACAGAGCAGCTATTATTTGGGTGCATGATCATTCACAGTACTGCAGTGACACTGACATGGTGCTGGTATGTTAGGTATGAGTGGATCAGACACAGCAGAGCTGCTGATGTTTTTAAACACCTCAGTGTTACTGCTGGAGTGAAAATTTCCAGTGAACAGCATCTTGTAGGCAGGGTTCTGTGAGCACCAATGAAGGACTAGAGGACCAACACAAACTGTTTATGATGTGCTGCTGTCTCTGACTTTACATCTACAAGGTGAACCAACAAGGTAGGTGTGTGTAAGAGAGTGGACAGTAAGCTCTGGTGTGTCTGAGTCACTTGTGGCATGACACACACTAACACACCACCACCACATCAGTGTTACTTCAGTGCAGGGAATGATTCCCCACCCAAATAATATCCATGGGGGTCCTGACAATAAAAAAACGAGGTGAAAGGAGGAAGTGAAACAAATGGAAAATAACTGTAGATACAAGGTATGTGTGCCTAATGAAGTGGCCAGTGAGTGTAGTGTGATATTATGCAACAATTAAAAAATGATGGTGCTCTTCTTGTTATTGGAGGTTCTACATGGGAAACAGATTAATTTCTCACTTGTACATGGTCATGTTACTAAGTGAGCATACGTTCTTTAGGTGAACTTCTAAGTGTTTCTAGCTGGTTTAACATAGTCTGATTAATTAAGGAAGTTGTTTTAAGTTGATCATCTTCTACAATGTAGGATGCAGCTTTTGCAGTGTGTCTGCTGGAAGCTTCTGTGTGATGGTGGAACTCTATCACGCTGCAGGCTTCATTAAGGCATGTGAGGTGTGTTCTACTGTCCAACACACTCCTTCGGTATGGGTTCCGCACCCATTGCTGCCATCACGGTCACTTTGTTGTTTCATGTTTATGTGTTTGAGAATCCGCTTCGGAGGTATTTAAGTAGCCGTGACAGTCTGAATCCATCCGCGTTGTTTAGTCATGTCTGATGAGAAACAACAGATCTGAACCATATACAGTTGACCTGGTGAGCGATTATCATGGCCTGGTTGGCATTTAATAATGGTTGGGGAAAATGTGACAGGTGGGGTACAGTAATGCCCGTGGAAAGGAGAGGATTTTACAGTAATTATCTGCCTTTTGACTTTATCTCAGATGAATCTCTCTTGCTTTTCTTGCTTGTGGCTGTTGGCTGTGCCTTGCTCTTTTTCTGGGCAGAGTCCTGAGGTTTGGATTTTGGTTGTGGTGTTGGAAATGGGCGCTGCTGCTGGGATTGCTGGCGGAGGCGATGGGGGGAGGGGCTGTCTGTGCGTGACGTGGAATAACTGCGGGGGGACGTGCTTACACTACGAGGACTCGGAGAGGCGGCTGGCCGGGAGACACTGCGAAGAGCTGTCCGAATAGCTGGGGAAGAGGAGGGGCCTGAGGCAGGTGGATGGGGAGGTAGAGTTTTGGAGGGGCGGAGCTGAGGTCTAGGTTGTTGCTGATGGATACTTGCATGTGCACTGGCTGACTTTTGCATGGCAGAGCTGACAGATCTGAAACAGAAAGACCTTCGATTATAACAATAAAGCAATAATTTCCCCCTTTTCTCAAAGCTATTCCCTCCACCAAGATGTTTACTGTCAATAGTCTGTTTCACTGTTTTTACACTGGAGCTTTGGCTTGTTAGCTAAAGCAGCTAACAAGCAATGGAAGCTTTATAAAATCAACATGCACAAATAATCTGAGCCTTGATTTAAACTGTTAAATAACCTCAAAGAATGTAAAATTTAAGGTCACTGCATATAAACAGTGGTAGCAACCATCTCAAAACTAGGGCTGAGTAAGAGTTTCTGGCAAAAATACGTATCATGATGCAGGAATTATGATTCAATATATTGTGACACTGTATATTGGCTATATTGTATATAGTAAATTCTGAAATCTGATTTTTGTACACTGGAGTTGAAAAGTAATGGCTGAAGAGTTTACAACACTGCCATCTAGTGGTCAGTTGTTTAAACACGCTTGTCTACTACTAAACTTTGCATGTACACTATCAATTAAAATTTGACAAGAATTTAAGAGCTTAATTCTCTTTCACACACCTGGGCTGAATGAAAGAGACAGATCTCTGAGTTTGAGGGACAGACCCAGTCCCGGACAGAGTTGAAGGCTTCTTAATGGGCGTGATTGGCCGTGGAATCCGACTCCTCATTCGTTCGTCTGCTTCCTTCGCTCTGGCTGAGTCGTCTGATTGGTGGGTGTCATCTTCTGAGGCGGTTGTGGACAGGGTTGGGGAGGAGGTGGACTGGGGCCTCAAGCGGGATTGCTTCCGTTCTAGAACAAGGCGGGCCAAATGCGGCCGTCTGCTTTTACGGGGCCTCTGTGACTGATCTTGGCTGGTTTGTGATGACCGATCTGAACCGGTTTCCTCTTCAGACAAGAGCACCGGGATGCGACTCCGTCTTTGTGGGCGGAACCCAGATTCTGCCTGTTTGTCATCTGACTTCACAACTTCCTGTAACTGTGTTTCCTTCTTTGTATCACTGGACACTATTGGACCCGCCCCTTGATTCTGACTCTGCTCTTTGATTTGTTCAACTTTACCTTCGGTTTTGGTCTCAGCTTCATGCCCAATGGCTGAAAGAAACACACCAAATGGTTCTGGCTCCACCCACTGATTGTTAGAGCTTTTTACTTTTTCTTCCTCTTCCTCTCCTCTTTCCTTGTCATCAGTTTTTTCCTCCAGATTGCCTTTCTGTTCCTTATCTACATTATGAGCAAAAATTGCTTTCTCACTGTGGCTCCCACTTCCTTCCTCTGCCTTTGTTCCATTTTCATTTAGTGGCTTACTATCTCTCTCTTTATCTTCCTCGGTCCACGCAGACTCTCCCTCTCTTCCATTCCCGGTCTGACTCTCTACCATTCTTTCCAGAAAAGCCTCCTCACCATTGCTTTCTTTTTCTTCCCTCTCACTGTCTTCCTTCCCATCCTCCACTGCTTCCTCCTCTTCTACCTCCTGCTCTCGATCCCTCTCCCTTTGCTTATTCTCCAGTGACGGCTCTTCATCCAGCCCGGGCAACTGGTGCCTGGCTGTCATGACATTCAGGTGTGTTGTCTCAGCTATGTGCACAAAGGTACGCTCCACCTTGGTGAAAGGTGGTGAAGAGGAGGTACCACCAGTAATGACAGCAACGGTGGTCATGACGATGGGTCTGGGTTCAGACTTGAGGATAGATGATAGGGTCCCTGGCTCTGATTCATCAGGCGCCGGCCGCTCACCCTGGGGCGTCAGCGCTGCTAGTGTCCCCTGCCCATCACAAGGAGAAACCAGCCCATTGCCTGGGGAGCCGCCCCCATTGCCAGCGGACATGAGCACCAAGGTACGAGAACCCTCCTCCTGGTCAGGGTCCCTGTGCGGCGGGGCAAGGAGTGTGGAAGCTGCCCCCTCTGGGCTTCCATCACTGCTCCGGGGGCTTCCGTCACTGCCGGACCCTCCTCTGCCCACCTCCCCGTGTGAATCAAACATCAGCACACCCGACATGAAGTCCACTCTTTTGGGCCTCGTCTGGGAGATGACAAGCGTGGGCGCCGCCTCCTGTATTGAAGAGAGTGAAAAAAGATAACTCTTAACTCTTCTGTTAACTCTTCTAGTGTTATGAATGTGATTTCACTATAGTTACATCACATAAATATTTAAATGAAAATGAATAATAGTTAAGCTATAACGAATGAGATCATTGTTGTTCTGTGTTGACATACAGTGACTAAAACCTAAAGGATGGTTTATTTCTCTGTTAATAGAAGGCTGTCCCAACTGATCTGGATTTGGCTGTGTTCATTCTCTATTCATTTTTTCTGTCCCATGGATTTTTTAGCAAGCTAGACTGGCTACAATACTAAATACACTGTTCAAATGTTTGTGGCTGGCCTTTCTAATGAATGCATTCAGATACTTTAAGTTGTACTCACGGCTGACAAAGATTTACAAATGCACACACACAGCTTGTCTAGTCCCTGTAGAGAAGTACTGCCAATAGAATAGGACTCTCTGGAGCAGATAATCATGAACCAATTGGCATCATGCCTAATGCCAGGCATGGGCTAGAAGGGTATAAAGTCCCCAGCAATGAGATGTGGTGCAGTAGAACTGTGTTGTCTGGAATTATGGTGCTCCAAACAATATGTTTAAGATAAGCTGGGGAGCTGGTGATTAAGTGGCATCCAACAGCCTGACCTCACTAACACTCATCACTGAATGTTATAAAATCCTCACAACAATGTTGCAACATCTATTAGAAATCCTTCCCCTGAATGGTAGAGACAGTTACTCCAACAAAATCAGGATATTTTAATATCCTTAATTAAAGAAGAAACAATAAATGAGCATAAATGTCCCAACACGTTTCTCATTGAAATGTTACTCTATGCATCACCTGTGTTTATCCTGTTACTGTAATGTGTGTGTAATTGTTTGGTGTATGGACACATGCTGATGGCATTGCAGATACAGTAGTTAATTTAAATGCTATGTTGACCTTATAAAGCCAAACCTTATGTCTCTCTCACATGAGCTAAAATCCATCCAAAGTGTTTGAGTTGCCTACAAATAAAAGTTCAAGTGTCTTTTGTGGCATTACAACACTTACAGGGCTTTTTCTTCTAGACAGTGATGTCAACGTGCTTTGACATTTGCGACAGACATTAGAGAATCACCTCAACCACCACTAACGGTCAGCATCCACCTGGATGATGTGACAGCAGTCTGTCTGCACTAGAGCTCTCACCACACATTAGCTTTTAGACAGAGAGGTGAGGAGAAAAGTCCATTTATGAAGATGGAGATGATTAGGAGTGGGACATTTAGCCAGGACATCAGGAGAACAGCCTCTACTCTTTAGAGGAAATGACCAGAGATCTTTATGTGACATTTAATGTCTCTTTATGGACTTTTATGTCTCATCTAAAAGATGGCAACATATTTAAAGTAGGCAAAATAAGGAAAAGCAAATTTATTCATAAAGCACCTTTCATGTATGTGTGGCAGTTCAAAGTGTTTTACATACAATAAACTATAACAATAATACAATTGAAACAAATGAAAAATATGCAATAAAATTAACATATTTAAAAAAGAACAAGCAATAAAATTAAAACAACATTTTAATGTACAAAATAAATTAAAATGACTAAATAATAAAATGATTTGCATAAATGATACAGAAGAAATTAAACAAGCTCAGTCATAGGCACATGGGGAGTCATGGGGAGCACTGTGACATTGTCTGGCAGCTTATTCCAGTTACTTTCAGCATACCAAATAAACGCTGTTTCACCATGTTTAGTAAAGGTTCTGGGCTCAACAATCTGACCTGAAAATGTACTTGGCTGATATTCTTTATGCACATCTGATATATATTCTGGACCATGACTATTTCATGCTTTATAAACTAACAGAAACACTTTTAACTCTATTCTATAATGAACTGGTAGCCAATGCAAGGAGTAATATGCTCTGATTTCTTAGTCCTGGTTAAAAATGCTAGCAGCAGCATTCTGAATGAGTTGGAGTTGTTTAATAGTCTTTTTGAGAAGACCAGTTAAAAGTCCATTGCAGTAGTCCACTCTACTGGAAATAAAGCAAGGAGGAGTTTTCTAGGTCTTGTTGGGACACCAAACCCTTAATTTTAGCTATATTTTTATATGATAAAATGCTGTTTTAGTAATGACTCTGATTAAGATCAGAATCTATTAAAATGCCAAGACATGAGTGTAATGTGCCTGAGAGGTAAGATGTTCAGCGACACAAACCCTCTTTTTATTTGTTCTTAAACACAATAATCTCTGTTTTGTTCTTATTCATTTGCAGAAAATTTTGGCTCATCCATATGCTCCAGACAATTGTAAATCTATTGGACTGTAATTTTCTGGAGTGTCATCTGCATAGCTATGATAATCAGTGTTATTATTCTGTAAAATTAGGCCGAGTGGGAGCATATACTGATTAAACAGAAGAGGTCCAAGAACAGATCCTTGTGGTATTCCACACGTCACAATCTTCCTGGCAGGTTCAAAGTCACCAATATAAACAAAATAAGTACAACCTTCTAAATAGGAATTAAACCAACTAAGTACTGTTCAAGAGAGTCCGACCCAATTCTCCAGCCTGTCCAACAGTATTGTATGGTTTACTGTATAAAATGTAGCACTAAGTTCTAATAAAACCAAAACTGATATTTTCACTGAATCAGTGTTCAATCGTATGTCATTTAGCACTATTAGAAGAGTTGTTTCAGTACTATCGTTGGGCCAAAAACCTGACTGGAAATTGTCAGAGTAGCCAACAGAATTCAAAAAGCTGCTAAGCTGATTAAAAACGACTTTCTCAATGATCTTGGCTACAAAAGGGAGATTTGAAATGGGTCTGTAGATGTTTAACACAGAGGAACCTAAATTTCCTGATGTTAGTAAGCTATGAAAATACCCGATGTTAGTAAGTTATGAAGTATTTTCTGCAGATCAGTTTCTATAGACCTATAAACTGTCTCAAATAATTCAGTTAAAAATATATCAGGACAGCATGTTGATGATTTAAGGTGCCTAACTGTAATTTTTAAGGTATTTTGATCAATTATCTCAAAATATCACACAGTATTCACAATATCAGTAGGTATGATTCCAAGGTTTGACTTTGCAACACTACTGTTTAGTTATTATTGATTTGCTGTTATTATTGTACTGATATTATAGTTTTTTTCCATAAAAGAACGGCGCAAATTCATTGCATTTCTCAGCAGAAAGGTTTGGAGCAATGTCTCGGAGGGATATATAATTTATCATTCATTCTGAACAGAGTATGGGTATTATTGGTATTCCTGTTAATAATATTGGAGAAATGTAGCTGTCTGGCTCCATGTAGCTTGAAATTCCAGAAGCTTTGTTTATAGAGATCATGGATTTGAAGTTTAGTCTTTCTCCACCTATATGTAACATTACTGTGTTACGCAGTGATGTTTTTTGCTTACTAAAGGTTTTCTTAGTTCTTGTTGGTGCAACAGTATCCACGAGAGTTAAAATTTTTAAGTAAAAATTTTTCAAAAGTATATCAGCAGAGTCTGCACATACAGTTGGAACCGTACTCCTTTGAATTTCCTGTATAATGAATAAGTAAAAAAAAATACAATTGTGATCAGAGACCAGGTCCTTCACAGCAACAGATGTAGCATCATGATGGAATCAAATGCTGTATGTTTTTTTGTGTTGTTGTCGATATTATTATTTATAGTTGTGAACACTTTGAGATTACTTGGATTTCTTAATAATTTGGTCATTAAATGTGTTCTGATCTTCATCTAAGTCATAACAATAGACAAACTAATACTGTAAACTAATACTGCACAAAAAAAAATGTTTTCATGTTTTTATTGAACACAACATGTAAACTTTCACAGTGCAGGTGTAACGCAGCATGTAAGTGCTGTCACTCCTCAGGACTCCAGTTCCCAGAATCCTTTGCTGCTGCTGTCTGCTCCCTCCACCAGTCAGGGTGCAGCTAACAGAGTACATGCTCATGAATACTGATTCAGTTCCCCTGTGCCTCATCAGTGCTTCCCTATTTATACTACTACTAGAACATGTTTCTGCCAAGGACTTACTGAGCGTTTTTCTTGTTATTTGTCTACTCTGTGTTTTGACCTTTTTGCCTGATTTATCTCGACCTCGATTTTGTCTTCTTTGGATTCTCAACTATTTGTCTGGCCTTGACCTTCAGTACGTTTCTACTATGTCTTTGGATGCTCCTTATAAAACTTAAGACCATCTGTCCACCAACTGAAACTCAACAGGGGATGGGTGATGCAAAAGGACAACGACCCAAAACATAGTAAATCAACAACAGAATGGCTTCAGCAGAAGAAAATACACCTTCTGGAGTGACCCAGTCAGAGTCCTGACCTCAGCCTGATTGAAATGCTGTTGCATGAACTCAAGAGAGTGATTCACACAGACATCCTAAGAACACTGCTGAACTGAAACAGTTTTGTGAAGAGGAATGGTCCAAAATTCCTCCTGACTGTTGTGCAGGTCTGAGCTGTAATGTTTGGTTGAGGTTATTGCTGCCAAAGGAGAGTCAACCAGTTATTAAATCCAAAGGTTCACACACTTTATCCACCCTGAACTGTTAATGTTTACATGTTGTGTTGAATAAAAAGATGAAAACATATTTTTGTGTGGTTTTAGTTTAAGCAGACTGTTTGTCTTTGTGTTGTGACTTAGATGAAGATCAGAACACATTTAATGACCAATTTATGCAAAAATCCAAGTAATCCCAAAGGGTTCACATACTTTTTCTTGCAACTGTATATCAATGTTGATATAAAAAAATATTCAATAGAGACAACACAATTATTCAGCAAATTCATCCATAAAAACGTCAGTGTGCCTTTGAGGTCTATAAATGATACTTTTTGGGAGTACCCTTCAAAATAAAAGAAGGGTAGTACCATGTCTCTGATACAGCACTGTAGCATTGGGATCCATACAGAATACAGGAAGAGTGTCTCCTGTCGTCCACCAGCTCCACTTCCAGCTGACACATAAGCTTTTCCTTAAAGATCTCCCATCCAAGTACTAATCAGAACCAGACCTGCTTAGCTGAACTGGGTTTGCATGTTTTGTTGTACAGTACACATCTACTCTTAAAGAAACAGTTCACATTTTCTAGCCATTACAGCACTAAACGACAAACAAAACACTGCATGACTTGACGAGTCAGCTGACAGATCGTCGGCTGATGATTCAATCATTGTCTGTCATGGGTCAAGCCTATTAAACAACAAAACAACAGATAAACAATGACAGGTACGGCTTACATAATTCTTCAGATCATTTAATCACATTTTGGTTGTACACAGGCTTTGCAGGATTGTCTTAAAATGATGACATACATGTTTAAAAAGGCACCACAGTCTATTTTACAGTGTAGTATTTTCTCCCTTTTTAGTTCTAAAAAACTAAAACAAAACAGAAGTAGCCCATTTGTGATTTCAAGTGTAGCCTCAAAGACAGTGCTTAGCCAGCATGTATATACAGCGAGTAAGCAGACAAAGCAAGCGAGACATTATAATGTGTCTGTCTAGCAGCATGTCCAATGTTGTCTGAAGAGAAAAATTTTATTACAAAAGCTTAAAATACATGCGTCGTATTACAAGTGTATTATACAGTCATTATTGCATTATAAAAACACCCATTTATGCTGAAAGTCTCTCTCTGCTTGTCAACCCTAAAACCTACACTGCGTTTCACAGATGCGATGAGTCTGGGGTCAACATTGCCAATACAATTTTATGACGTCCACTGGAATAAGCTCTCTTTGAGGTGAGTCACAGCCAGTGTGACAAATACATTTCAATATTTTTTTATAGAGCTAAAAATCATAACTGTATATAGTTTGCTATGTAATATTTCTCTGTATTTAAATTTTATCTCAATAAAAGTTCTGTAAACTGATTTCATAGTCTAGATATAGTTATTCAGCACATCTGTATAACTGGCCTCCACTGGCTTCTGTATCCGCTTTACTGAATGTAGCACCTGGAATTCTAGGATGTGGAGTTTAAGATCATTCTGAAGATCTTAAGCCATATTGGGATTGGATTCGGTTATCAGGAGGATGCATGTCAAGAAAACTTTACATATCTCCTCAGTGATGAAACTCCCGCAATAAAATGACTTTTTGGATGGAAAAATTGACATTTTTCATGAACCTGGATGTCTGTGTCATGAGATCATATGATCACTTATTATTTATTTTGCTTAAACCTGAAGATGTAAAGACTGTTTATTGAATATAAACAATTATTTAAATCAACATGTGCAAAGGATGTGATTTGACTGATGTCCAAAATCCCATGATAATAAATTCCATGATAATACTTTGTGGGATGTTCTAGAGCTGCCATAGTGAAGGTGTACTGAGAATGGACTTCTTGTACATTGAGTGCCTCCCAATGTTATAACAGTGGTGCCCAAAGGGCCATTGATGCCAGAGGGGAACTCTGACTCTGGCAAGTGTTACACAGCTGCTGACACACCACAGTGGACCAGTTAACCTCTATAATGAACACAGGAGTAACAAAGAATACATCAAGCATTAAAATTGAGAGAACACTCTTACAACTGGCCTGCAAAGCAGATAGTTAACTGTCATAATATTCTGATATGACTATATTCTTCTTCTTTTTCTTCTTCTTATTATTCTTATCTTTCATTATCAACTTGTGATCAACTCTGGAATGTTCAGTCTGATCAGGAATGGTGTGCTTGTATTGAGCTTTTTGATCCAACGTATGATTTTCAGAAAATAACTTTGTTCTTTCTGATTTTGTCCCATTAAGAATGAATGTGGTGGAAGAGTACATGCCCAACAAAAAAATTCCAATATAAGATGACATCTGCCTATAAAATCACAGAGATTTGCATCCAGACATGACTAAATGATCAGATGAGCTCTGAGTTAGCTAAAAGATAGCTAAAGGAAACTGAGTCTGTATTTTTCTCAGGGGATGAGGGTAAAAAACACAGATGTGGTGGATCCCCGTGTAAATAAAAACACTGAGGAGCTCCTGTAAAAGAAGAAATTACTCCATAAACCCATGAGCATTCAATCCAATCCAAATAGGGCTTTAGGTGCTCAGTTTCAGTTCTGAAGAGCCACAGCACTGAACAGTCCAGTTTAGTCCTCATTCAAACATGGTTCAACTTTTCTGTGTTATTACCAAATGGAAACTGATCAGAATTGTGATTATACAGAACTTTCACCAATCACCTTTGACTTGGCTTATTGCGTGCATCCCTGAAGGGCTATGACAAGCTCCAGGCTTGAGTTACTTTAACATGTAGAGCGGCCTGGTCTAGGATGGCTTGATATATTTTTTGAGTTGTGTGGAGTGGGGGAATATGGGGGCAGTTTCAACAGAGCTTGTGAAAGAGTGAGATGTGAGGGAATATGTAATAGTACATAATATTATAATGGAAATTTACAGTGAGTGTATCTGCCAACTATTTACACACTACATCACATCATCCAGTCGACTGAATCACATCATCTATTACTCTTAAATCCCAGTAGAAACTCAGACAGCCTGTTGTTCAGCTATGCTACATAAACTATCAAGTAAAATGCCTTCAGTATAGCACGTTTACAATGTTTAATGAGCTCAGTGACCATAATTGGTACCTAAAGTAGTTTCAGAAAATCTTTTTCTTCACTCGTCCTTGTTTTCACAGCTTGTTGCAGCCAAAAATGCCACAGATAGTAGGAAAGAGAGGCTAACAGTTTTCAATAAGGGTACATCGTTTAACAGAACTTGACTCTGTATTAGCATTATTAAAGTAGAAAGTCTCAATTAAAGATGCGCTAATATGGAGTTTTTGGGCCTGATGTGATCATCAATACAAAATTGTGGATGTTGCTGATAATTAAAACAAAGTACTGTAGATAATGTAAGTTACATTATAGTTATTGGTGTATCTTAGAGTGGCCAACAGAGGATGCTGTTGAGTCTAGAAGATTCCCTGGACATTTAAAAATAGGACACAAAATTGTTGTTTGAATTATCAGCCATTATTGGGGGATACAAGATATAATGGGAACGATAACAAGTTTTACAAATCAGATATCATCAAATATCATCAATTTATCATCAAATAATGCAGCTCTGGAAAAAAAATTAAGAGACCGCTGCAGATGATCAGCTTCTCTGGTTTAAGTTCATAAGTGTGTCTTTGAGTAAAATGAACATTTGTATTTTATTCTATAAACTTTTGAAATTTCTTATAAATTTCAAATGAAAATATTCTCATTTAGAGCATTTTTTCAGAAAATGAACAACTGGTAAAAAGCTGCAGAACCAAACATTTTAAGCATTTTCAGACCTCAGTTAATGCACAGAACTAGTTGATAATGATTTTTAAACAAAACACTAATGTTTTAAATTTTAGAAATCAGAAGGGATTAGAAGTCAGTATTTGATGAAAATTCCAGCAACTCTGCTTTGACTGATGACTTGTAGAGCCTCAATTGTCCTCTTGATCACATTGCAAGTGAAGTGGTCTCTTTTTTTCCATTTTTCCCAGAGCTGTACATCGGTCACCAATATATTGTGCAACCCTAGTCTCAAACAACAGTTTATTAATAATGTTCTAAATATTACCACAGCATCTAAGATAACATGAATTATGTTCTGAACCACTTATTGACAACATTCAGGTATAACTAGTAATCACTTGAAATGACATTTTCATTTATTTATTAGCCAATTCCAATTTTAATAAAGTCTGGTGTTGGGGAAGGTCTCATTATCAATGCAAGTGACGACTACAATGGATGTCAAACAGATTGTCTGACACATTTTTCAAATTGTTCAACCATTTAGCCTTATGTTCTGTTAATTGTGACCCTTATTGTAACATGTGGCCAACAAGAGTGGTTAGAGAACTGGTCAAAGTCATTACATTGTACTGTCCAGATTAGAAAAACAAAATAAATCAGTCTTTCATCACATATATGTCAGTGTATAACAAGCACAAAACACAGAGCTGGTGTGCGAGTCTTTCTTTGTACAAACACATTGATGAAATTCAGCACAACTGCTAAAGAAATCTACTTGAAAATGGACTGACATGCCCAAGACTTTAGGAAGACATTTTGCTAGGCTACATGCTAGACACATGATGAGCCTACCATGGTGCTACCATGACCACACAGAAATAGAAGCAAGTCATGCTTATGATTTGCAGTGTAAACAACAGGCGTAAACTGTATTTAAAACAGCGAAAAAAGCAGCACGTGTAGATCACTGAAGTCAACTGCCAAGAACCTCTGAAATCATCACTGTGGTACAGTCTAAAACCCAAAAGCATCACTGAATGATTTTACCCTTTAAAGGAATACTCCAGCAATTTAAACCTGTGTTGAACCACAAACAAGGCATTTGTGATGTTTCCCTACACTAATGCTGCCCTTGGTTGCTCACTGAAAGGTACTAGATAATCTAATAAATATGACTTCACAGTCATAAGATATGCATCCTGTTCTTTCCATATTATGTAAAAAATAAACATGTCGGATGTTAACAACAAATATGAGTAAAAGACTTAATTTGCCAAGTGTAAAAACATTCATAGGAAAGTTCTTACACGAAATAATGAAAGGCTGTGATGTACAATCACTGGCTACTTCTTTAAGTACACATACCTAGAGCTTCACCAAGTATCAAAACTTTTAAATACTTAAACATCACGACAAATTCTATTCTGTTACTTAATTATTTCAACTTTGTCAAATTAGTTGCACTATTTTGACACACTTTGCTGGATTTTTTAAACTGTATTTTGTTGACATTTGAAGAGTTCTGTATGTATTATAGAGATTATAAGTAAAAAAGAACACAGCGGAACAATAAAAATGTAGAAATGTGTCTGTGTTCTATCAAGTAACTACAACGTTAAACACAATTTTTCATTTATAGCCACAGCATTGATTTGGTATTGAGTATTACACTTGGTATCAGTATCAGAATCAAAATTCTGGTATTGTAATAACCCTACACATACCTTGCATCTACACTCACTATCCACTCACCATACAGGAGCACTTTGTAGATATAATTACAGACTGTAGTGCATCTGTTTCTCTGTATACTTTGTTATCATCCTTTCACCTGTTCTTCAATCTTTTTTATCATAATTCATTGGTTGATTGACTATGTTTTGCTAGCTTCAAACTATGGCTTTCACAATTAAGAAATGGCTGATGATTAATTACCATATAAACAATCATGTTTAACAAAGTAATTATCTTATTTTGTGTGGTTCACTATTAATATACAAGCCTAAAGCGGACAAAATAATCTGATCAGGGGTGTGTTCGCAAAAGTGTTGTTGAACAACAACCACTATTAAATGAGAGAGAGACTTTCATTTTAAAGCCTTTGCATACATTTGCATATCTGTGTCAACAGTGGGGGCAATTTAAAGTAGCTGAATACATTCATTAGAAAAGGTGTCCACAAACATTTTGACATAGTGTAATTGTAGTCTCATATAACTGATTACTTAAATAATCATGATCAGACATAATAATTGTGACAGCCCTATTTCTAACACCGCCTGTTCACAGCATTAGAAAAGAACATAAAACCACTTGACTCAAAGACACTTATAATAGAAGTCATTAGGCATTTGCTGAATTCTGTGAATAAAACAGTAAATCAAATGACTGCATAAAGCAATTTAAAAACTAGAACCTTCCCACTAACAATACACATCTTACCACAACACCACAGGGTGCCTACATATATAAACAAGTTCAATTTAAGACCAACCAAATTAACTAGCCTCATTAGTAAGTGCATTCAAGACATTTTAAATGTAGTTAATTTATTTTACAAGCCCCAATCACCAGGATGGTGACCAGAATAAAAGAATATCTTAGCAAAGTGATTTTAAACATTAGAGCACAGTACAAAATACAGTTCATTAATTTTGCCTTCAATAACTAGTTCTACCTCTGCAAGATCAAACTATACAGATTTACAGATTAATTTACACACATCACTAGAGAATGCATAAAAGTGAAAATTATGTTTTGCAACGTTTTCTGTTTTCAGAATTCAGCAACTGCTCATTGGCTTCTAATACAGACACAAGTAGTGTCTATCATGAGTTTTCATGACAGATTCTAATTTGTTTATAGCTAAATTACTTAAGTGCATGTTTTTGGCACATTTTTATTAGCGTTTCAGTAAAAATAACATTCTTTGCTTTTGAAACAAAAAATTATTCTTAAATAAGTGAATCTATTTAAATAATATGTTCATTAAATTTTATTTAAATAACTGCAAAAATATGAAGCAACGGGTATAAGTGCATTTATCTGTTTCTCATAAAGCTGCAAGCAAAACAAAAAGAAAAACTGCTGATTCTGACTGTGAATCCCTAATTACAAGTGGGTTTTAAGTCAATAAGCTTTAAGTTCTGCAGGGAAACATGCAGAATTTACATTAGATTGCAATGTATTCCTTTAAGGAGCACATTCAAAGAGAAACTCATTCAGTCCCAATCTTATACTTGTAGTATGATGCTTTTTGGTAAACCAATCTATCTCCAGTATCAAACATTAAAGCCAACGTAATCTTATGTTCTGTATAAATCACTGCAGCCATGACACTAATGCGAACCTTAAACACATAGTGTTTTAGCATCAGTATTTAGCACCCCCATACATTTCTAAATGCCAAACAAACTGCTTCAAATATTCTTTTAAAATCAAGTACAGGCTTAACAAGAGTACAAAAAAGCCTTTTGTTTTTATAATCCAATGTTACAAATTTTACAAGATTAGGTGCTTGCTAACCTTCAATATTAATCAATATTTTCAATCAATTTGTACCAGCTGAAAAGCAAATCTGCTGAAAACTTTTTATCAATAAAAAATATTTGTCAATTTTGCCTTTTATTATTTTAAAGGAAGTTACTTGATTATTTATTCTTACTTAACTGATATTTTTCTTAACAATATTATAATAATTATAATATTATAATTATTTGTACATAAAGTAAAACAGTTTGATCTGCATTTTAAAAGTATGAAAGGTGCTATACAAATAAGGCTGTGATTTTAAAATGCTGTGAACTAATGCA
Source organism: Crenuchus spilurus (assembly GCA_036984385.1). NCBI lineage: Eukaryota > Metazoa > Chordata > Actinopteri > Characiformes > Crenuchidae > Crenuchus > Crenuchus spilurus. The sequence goes on from BRDA01011885.1 coordinate 29,845, forward strand.
TCCCAACATGCCAACAGGTGAACAAGACTATCTAGTGGTTTGTCGCTGCTGGCAACAAACATAGGGAAAGCATGTCTATTGTGGCTTGGTATAAAGCAAAGCTGAGAAAGCAGCTCCTTCTCCAGCATTCAATGATAGAGTTACTGTAGAAGAGGCAACAAAAGTGATACGCCAAAAAAAAATCAAACAAACAAGTGTCAATCGTTCTGTCTCCCACTCTCACAATGTAACTCAGACTCTGTACCTCTATTAATGAGTCAAAAATATCAATAATAATTAGAAATTATTACAGCACCAAAAAAGAGATTAGTGGTCAGAAGTTTTCATTAAAAATTATTCTAGAACCAGGCATAATCTGTATCCAGAAAAATCACAGCATGCCCAGTGACAAGAACTTACTATATGGAGTTAAATTTAAGCCAAAATATATTTTATTTGTGAAAGGTAATTCAAAGGCATACATCAGATTTTGTATGTAAATTTATAACACTGCAAATACAAAAAGTCATTTTAGTGTTTTAGTGTATTCATTTTCATTTTCAGATATGCAAATTTGCATTTCACCTATATTTTCTATTTTTAATTCATTCAGATCATCTTGTACAAGTCATTTTGGTTTGTGACTTGCAAACTTTTGGCTGTATTGTTACCCTGCTTCCAGAATCATAACGGTAACGTATGCTATGAACTACTTGTAAAGTCTGAATTATACATACAGTATTTTCAGTTTTAGGTTTGAACTTTGCCAAAATGAATCGAATACAATGTGAGTAAGGCTCATTTGATTACTTTTATATTCTAATACACAAGTAAAATTCAGAACAACACACCTTTCATTACCATTGCTTTTTGGGTAGTGGTGCAACAACAGTGACAAATGCACTGTAACGCAAACTTGTTCAAGTTAATCTGAATAAATTAAATGCAATTAGATCTAAAAATATAACTCACTGAACTCACTTTCTTGTATTTGAACTGTAGTTAAAAGTTGATGAATGCCTTCAAATGACGATTCATAAATACACTATAACATAGCCAATCCTATTTCTGAAAAAAAAAACAAAGCTGGAATACTGATACCCTTTTTCAGTCCATTTTTCACTCTCTAACAGAAAGAGAGTAACATTTATTGGAGTTTTCTGTGCAGGTACTCCAGCATTCCTGTTCAGACTTAAACTCTGCGTTATAACATTTAAGTGATGTTCTAAAAATGTCTATTTGCAGTTAATTGGTGATGTTACATATTTAAATGCTATATTTTCCATTATAAAATTGTACAGGGCCCAGTGGACTAAGGCTAATGATCTGAGGATCGTGAGTTTGAATGCCAGGTCATGCTGCTAACCATCGGCCCGAGAGAGCAAAAATTGGCTGTGCTTTCTCTGGCAGGGTAAGATGGCACTCTCGGCACTCTCTCCCAGCACTACTAAGTAATGTCGGTTCACTCAGGTGTCTGCCAGGCGATCCATCAGAACTGTGGATCCTGAATTTTCCTCCGAGTATCAACAAAGATTTGGGTTGATTGGCTACCAAACATATTAGGGAGAAAACTTAATAAAAAAAACATTTGCACCATAGATTATAATGCTTCTACATAGTCAAGAGTTATAAAAGGCAAATACATTTTAAAAGGAAAGTCACACATCAAAGGTTTGTGACAAAAAGCAAAAGAATGCTAATTTGCTTAATACTGTCACTGATTTAAATTATTACAGTATTTCATACTACCACTTATTGGCTTAAAACTAACTCCATATAAGTCTCGAACTTGATATTGTATTCTCAGTGAAAGAGTTGTTCATAAAGTTTGTTTTTACAGATTCTCTGATTCACAGATATTGACAAACTTTTATAAGCTGAAACACAGCTTAAGGTATGTATGCAGGATAAAATATTCAAGCAAAAAATATACAATCATCTGCTCAATGGAAAAAAACGTAGTCAAGTATGCAAATGTGCATATTCTTATCGCAATCAATACAAAAATATGCAACTAAATCCAAGAGACTTATTCTTTCAAGGAACACTATTGCCTTCACTTCTATTGCCCTTTGATACATCTTGTAATATATAGATTCCATATATTAATATTCACTATCCAACAGCCACCTATCACACCTGTTGAGTTTAAGCAGCATTTCACTAAAGACCTTTACCAAAGTCTTTTAAGGATCTCAACAGTTTGAGGGAGTTAAAATACATCAGTTATGTTATTATTGTAACTGCTTCAAACACATCTCTCAGCACGTCCATTCAAACCACCTTTCTGCTACTTACACACATATAGTGAGAGTTAGCTACAATGCTAACTTTAGTCAATTGAATATGTTTCCCTGTGCAGTCAAATAAAAGAAAAAAAGTAATGCATTTTCATTAAAAGCACACAAGTGAATGCATATGTTTCAAGGAAATGGGAGAAGGGTTACCATGTGCAAACGCAAACATGACAAAGCAGTCAAGCTTTGCAAGAACAAGCTCAATTCTTATCAAGGAAGACAAATCTGAAGTCACATTCTAGCAGCCCTCGACATCATGGACGTGAGACACACATGGAAACACATACAGACATCCTTCCCATGGGGCTCTAGCTCTAGCACCTTCTTCAGTTGATGTGTAATATTACATGAGGTATTGAAATGCCATTTCCAACAACACACCATATATACTCTACCCAAGCAGACCCTTTCAAGCCTTCATGCATCAGCCCAAACATTGGCCCTGGCACTATACACTGTATGATGTTTGTTACTGTCCATTCCTTTCTCTTGTTGTGATGGACAGGTCTATAAGAAGCTGGCTAGCACATATGGAGTGGCCTATTTATTCACATTCTGTCACGCTCACTTAGGAAAGTCGTCCATTTTGCCTGCGGTTGGTGCTTCAAATGGACAGATTTGGGGGTAATTGGCGCTGGGGTCGTTACAATGATGCACAAGAGCTGAGATGTGAGAAGAGCTTAGTGTGCAAACACTGTCCTTCTGCTGTCCTCCAGCAACATAAAACACACACACACAAACACACATGCACACACACACACACACACACACACACACACACAAAGAGTAGGAGTGGACAATATGGCAAAAACAAAGATACTTTTCTTATAGATTTGTAAGAAAATCAATATGTATAATGATATTTTCTATTCCTTGTGCTTATCAGCTGGAATAAACAGTGCTTTAGCAATATGAGCTCATACTAAGATTGCAGTTGTATTCAGTATCTAAGACAATACAGTACTGAAAGCTGTTTTATGTTTATGTAACTGCTTTAACCTGATTTATACTGTAACAGATAGTTCTGATGTCATGAAATTAGCTTCATACTCATATCAGTCTAGACAGATCAGCTCATTAAGCTGTATTTAGGAATCAATCATGTTTGATAATTCAGAGTAGGGTCGGAGAATGTCTACCTGAAATATGATGATGTATAAAGAGAAACACTGCAATTATCAATGACATCCTCCCCTACTCATCTGTTTTTTTCTTTACTAACAAGAAAGAAAAGAGTGGCAGCCTGCTTTAGAGCTGTCTAACTAGAAAAAGTCAAAAATTTATAAAGTTTTTTTTTTATTGTATTTTTACAAATTGTATTTTTTTAATTTATGTATTTCCTGTAGCTTATATATATATATATATAATGTTAGAAGGTTAGCGAGCAAGCCCTTTAGCATTTACGCTGTGACTGTGGTGTTACTTCATCCCTGAAAAGCACTCTTCACTTACCAATAAATAAGAAAAAAAGTCATAAAACAGAAATGTGAGAGTGTAACCAGCTATATGTTTGAAGAAGAGGTAGCCGAACATTCTCAACATCAAGCATGATGTTGAAAGTGCCAGTAAAGCATGAAAGTGAAAGTAAAACTGAAAGTCACAGCGGTATGCTAGGAAGGCTCAAAAGTCTCAGAGGAATGACACACCCACTGTCAGGGGGGCGGGGCAGATGCCTCAACACTGTGATGTCTCTTAGCCACTGACAATGGCCAATGTCATAATTTTTTGGCCATCAAAGCACTAGAACAAAACTATTTTTACTTTTCCCTAGATTTAATTGGTTGATATGATTAATTGTATGAATTTCTAGCTACTAAAAATTGGTTTTGGGGACATATATTTATATTTATATCATCATAAATCATATTGTCCACCCCAACACATACACTCTAACGCACGCAACTAAAAACAAAAAAGACCAACATTCTTCTCCTCTTTCTTCTTCTCAAACACTCGTCAGGTTTCCTCTTTTTTCTCTCATTAATACATCAATACTGAACTTCATATCTAGGATATCACTGAGGAAAATGCTGTGAATAGTGTAATTTCTAATGCATTTTATACAGAATATGCACATTTCTGACAGTAATCTGGCTACACTTTCTTAATGTTCATAGTGTCATATACAATACTATAACTTTCCTAAACCCATCAGAAACAACCAGAGTTTGGTGGTGGTGGTAAATGTGATTATGACTGTGGTGGTGGTGGTGGCAAAGACATCAAAGACAAATTCAGAATAGTCCTAGTAACTTCAAGAGAAGCGAGATACAGCTGGGCCCACTACTCAACGTAACCATGTGTATACGCTCTTAAAATGGTCCAGTTTAAAATGGTTAAAAACATTATCTTTTTGCATCTATAAAGGAGGTGAAATACAATTGTACAGTGTCTCTGTGGGTTTATACATTTTTCAAACAGGCTTCTATTTTCTCGCCGTTCTCTTCACAGCCCACAGTGAAGTTATATCCGAGGAACAGATGCTCTTCTGGCTATAGCTGGATTCCCCACACACATACACACACACACACACACACACACACACACTCGCACACACTCGCACACACTCGCACACACTCGCACACACTCGCACACACTCACACTCTCACAG
>BRDA01011885.1:34741-45953 GCA_036984385.1 Crenuchus spilurus
TCACACACGCGACACTCTCACACACACACTCGCACACACTCGCACACACTCGCACACACTCGCACACACTCGCACACACTCACACTCTCACAGCTCACAATCACAGGCCAAGTTTATTGCACAAACTGATGAAAACGTTTGCCGTTTTACTCCATGTAAACTGTCTTTGGGTAAAGCAGAATATTTCCTTTCTTTAAAGCTGGACTGCATGTGTGTGTGTGTGTGTGTTGCTGCGTATTAAAGATCACGTCTTGTTCATGAGTTTAGCCAACATTTGCTGAATGTGTAGCCGAGACAGGTTGAGTACAGAGTGCCGTGCTCTGGGGTTGCCGGGCAACACAGGCATGTGTCTGCGGTGGGCGTGGCGGTGGGCGGGGCTGCTCTCGGCCGAGCGGCTGCGCTGAATGGCCGGCCCGCCGAGGGCGGGGTCGTGGGGGAAGGGTTCCGTCTCCATGGTGGAGGAGGAGAACACATACGATGCCAGTCTTCTCAAATGGGCGGGCCTCGGGAAAGAGTGTGGTGGGTGTGGCCTGTCCTCCTCCAACTGAAAGAGACCAATAAGAGCGGAGGGATCAGGCGGGGAAAAAAGACTACTGCGCGAAACTAGTCAAAAAAATGATAAGGTGTGCTGTAGTTTGTATATGTGTCTCAGTGTGTAGGTGTCCCTGAAGCTAAAACACGCCAAACACACACCAGAAGTACAAACGAGATTCATTCTTGCCATATTAAGTCATGAGTGTTAAATGGATTTATTTGCACTGCTTGTGATATATGTGAGGATTAAAAGGTGAGTATATGCTTGATGTTTTCAAGGAGTTGAGCTTTTCAGACAGACATTAGTGTGCTAATGAAATGTGCAAATAAACCTTGCCTGTGAATTGTGGAGAGTGGGGCCAAGCATCCACACAGTCATGCAACAAACCACACACAATCACGCAGAGCAACAAACCTAGACAATAAGAGCACTCACTGTCATTTTCTCTCTCACACACACACACACACACACACACACACAAGTCCACAATTTTAAACTCCTGCATGCGCACACACACAGACACACAATTACATTAATGGAATTTTCACATCTCGTAAGATTTTCCATTGTTACTGAGCTGCCTGTACCAAAATAGCATAAACTGCACACTAAACAAAATGCAGAAGGACATCAAATTAAACATACGGCTGAAACGTCTACATTTACAGTAGACATGAAGAATAACTAAGAATAACATGAACCCTTCAGAAAGCCTCTCTAATGGTCTTGTGTAACAATGTTTCAGCAACAAGACATCGTGTCATCTATGAGCATCCAACTTATTCACATAGATGCTGAAGTATCTCACATATCACATATCATTACAACACACAGTAACAGTCATGCCAACAGCAGGGAAATCAAATAAAATCTATGTTGGAGAGCAAACATAGATTTTCTTTTGGGGTGGGCTGCACAACATTTAGAACATGAAAACCTCTTAAAAGCCTTTCCCTGCAAAGCTTTTAAGCAAACAATTCAAAATGCACAGGTGGAAAAAAACTAGACTCAAACCAACACATGAACACATTCATTCACAACCAGCTCAAAATCTCTTCAGTGACAGATGAAAGAATGAATGAATGAAAGCAATAGTTTGGCGAAAAATCATTTTTAATAACTACTTTCTAAATAACATGTAGCAGAACTAACAGGAACGTGATACCCGAAAAATTTGAATAATCAAAAATGCATTCCTAAATAATTATAGCCTGGGTTATGTTGCACATGATGTCAACTGATGAGGAAGATGCTCTTGTTATTTGTTAGTTATATTAGCCTTGAAGCTCCAGTGCAAAAAGAGGCAAACTTCACCACACATCTTGGTAAGAGTAATTAGATTTTTCGCCTACCTATTTCTTCATCCAGAGTCTACATGCAACCACATAACAAATAGCCTCGCCCCCACGCATACAGACACACACAAGGTGTGTTCTTACCTGTCTGTGTGGTCCGAATGGCTCAGATTCCCTCCTGTGTGAGCTGGAGGGTAATGAGTGGCCTGGAGAATGGGTGGAGCTTGGCCCCACTCCCTCCTCCCCAGTCAATCCCATCATGCCACGCTGAGTTTTCGGCCGGACCACAGCTTCTGCGCCTGCTCCTCGCCTCCTCCTCTCTTCATGCTCCTCCAGGGGCCGTAGCTCCTCTGGCTCCTCATCCGTGGTGCCAGACGTGGTTGGCTCCGCCCCTGGGTGGAAGTCCTTCAGCTCCGTCTCCTTATCAATGATGACCCACTCCCTGCTGTCGAAATCCTCTTCCTCCGCCAGGGGCACCGAGCGGATAAAGGCATTACTATGGGCCTCCTGGTCCCCATCACCTGATACGTCATGGCGACCTCCGGCATGGCGGTCCACCTGGCCTGCATCCAATGAGAGCATTTGGGCCGGCTGTGAAGAGTATACATGCCGGGAGGGGGAACCCAGCATGTCCAGGCGGGAACTGTCAACAAAGAAAAAGCAACACTGAGAACAACCAATTTATTTGTGATGATATGACGCTACACATACATTTACCACTTCACTACATCTTTATAACAAATCAATATTAACACTTATTATTATTAACAAGTTTATCAGTATCAGAAATTGCCTGCCGTAAATAATACTATGTAAGTATATTATATATGATGATTTCAAATTTTGTGTAAAAAGTATTTTACGTAAAAGAGAATGATCTATTTTTTTTATGTTAACTAAAACACCAATCTTTGCTTAACATGAACATCTAACCTACATGCAATGGGCTGCCAAGCCAGAGGTACATTCTGAGCCAATTTCACTAAAAATTGTCTTATTTTGAAATTTATTTTGAAAAAAGACAAATTACCACCAGCAGTTTCATTACAAATGATCTTTCCAGCCAGATGTGTGCTGTAGCTAAATCATCACTGCCTGTCTAAAGCAATTAACAAAAGTAATCCATCATGATATCTTATCTACAATGTCTTAACTAAATGCTGTATAAGACACATAAGAAACGTGTTTTTCAACAACCTTACTGATAAACTGATAATTAGCAAGAAAAAAAAGCAAATACACATACACACGCACACACACACACACACACACACTTCTCACCGTTTGTCACAGCCATCCCCCTTTCCATCTCCTCCAGAGAGTCGGTCTGACTCGGGGCTGTTGACTCGACGGTACCTGAGGGGCCGACCGTGAGCTCCAGCTGATTCTGGGTCTCCGCCTCTTGGGGAGACAGGCCGTACAACTCCAGCTTGCTCCTCCTCTTCTGCAGATATCTGGGTCTGAGAGAGACAGCATGTATGACAGAAATAGCTACTGTGTATAATGTTTGCCTGATTGTAATAATTGTTATCAGATATTTACTTGTACAGTGGAATGAAAAAGTTTAGGCATCCCTGTTAATTTTCATGATTTTCCTTCATAAATCATTGGTTGTTCTAATCAGCAATTTCAGTGAAATATATCATATAGCAGATGAACACACTGACATTTGAGAAGTGAAATGAAGTTTATAGGATTTACAGAAAGTGTGCAATAATTATTGAAAAAAAATTAGACAGTTCCATAAATTTGGGCACCCTTGTCATTTTATTGATTTGAATACTTTTAGCACTAATTATTGGAACACAAAATTTGTTTTGTATGCTCATTGACCCTTGACCTACATACACAAGTGAATCCGATTATGAGAAAGGGTTAAGGTGGCCAATTGCAAGTTTTTCTCCCCTTTGTATCTTCTCTGAAGAGTAGCAACATGGGAGCCTCAACACAACTCTCAAATGACATCAAAACAAAGATTGGTTTAGAGGAAGGATACAAAAAGCTATCTCAGAGATTTCAGCTGTCAGTTTCCACTGTGAGGAACATAGTGAGGAAATGGAAGACCACAGGCACAGTTCTAGCTAAGGCCTGAAGTGGCAGGCCAAGAAAAATCTCAGATAGGCAGAGGCGAACAGTCATAGTCAACCCTAAGACCAGCTCCAAAATCCTACATCATCTTGCAGCAGATGGTGTCACTGTGTGTCGTTCAACTATTCAGTGCACTTTGGACAAGGAGCAGCTGAGCACATGCCACAAACAGAGTCACTTGAGGTCTGCTAAAGCACATTTGGACAAGCCAACTTCATTTTGGAATAAGTTGCTGTGGACTGATGAAAGTAAAATTGAGTTATTTGGACATAACAAGCGATATGGCGATATGTATTACAGAAAAAGAACACAGCATTCTAAGACAAACACTTGCTACCCACAGTCAGATTTGGTGGTGGTTCCATCATGCTGTGGGGCTGTGTGGCCAGTGCAGGTACTGAGAATCTTGTTAAAGTTTAGGGTCGCATGGATTCCAGTCAATATCAGCAGATTTTTGAGAACAATGTTCAAGAATCAGTGACAACGCTGAAGTTGGGCCGGGACTGGATACTTCAACAAGACAACAACCCTAAACACTGCTCAAAATCTACTAAAGCATTCATGCAGAGGAACAAGTACAACATTCTGGAATGGCCATTTCAGTCCCCAGACCTGAATGTTATTGAAAATCTGTGGTGTGATTTAAATGTTTGGAAACCTTCAACCAGAATCCAGACTCTCATTGGAAGCTGTAGGAAGCGTTTAGAGGCTGTTATTTCTGCATAAGGAGGATCCACTAAATATTGATGTCATTTTTCTGTTGGGGTGCCCAAATTTATGCACCTGCCTAATTTTGTTTAAATAATTATTGCACACTTTCTGTAAATCCTATAAACTTAATTTCACTTCCACTTTACACTTTCACTTTCACTTAAATATCACTGTGTTTGTCTGCTGTATGATATATTTAACTGAAATTGCTGATCCGAACAACCAATGATTTATAAAGGAAAATCATGAAAATTATCAGGGGTGCCTAAACCTTTTCATACCACTGTACTCTATTGTACTTACATTTGCTCAATTGACAATATGGGTACTGCAAATATTTTTACAAACATAAAAAAAATGTTTTCTATTATTTCAAATCAGTTGGAATTGGGCACAATCTATAAAACTTACTCATAACCGTTGTCAGCCAGGCACAAACCAAACCATACCTTACTGATACTGATCCTGAGTTTGTTGCGATTGAAGTCAGTGTCATCCCATGCCTCCCCACTGGGGGGTACAAGAGCAGCCTCGCCAGGCCTAATGGGTAACGGGATGGGTGGGGCATTCTCTTGGTCACTTAAGTGCTCATCCTTCAGAACATCGTCAGTGTTTTCCCTCGGCAACTCACCAGGAACTGGAGTCACATTCACCACCCTGCAAAAAAATAATAATCAAAATCCAATCAGTTCAACAGAAAACAAGTGGTCAAGCAAGGGAAATCAATTTACAGTCTGAGCAGAAGAGTGAATTCAGATTAAGATTCACAACTAACAGAGCTAAAATAACCCCATACTGAACATAAAAACTGAAGTGAAGGGTACATAATTCTGCATTCTTTTGAATAAAAGAGAAAGTAAATAAGATAAAAACACTGCCCTGCTGAAACAATAATAAAAATCAAATGTTACCGTTTGTTCCTGTTGCTGTAATGGTGTCTAATGGTAGTGTTATAATGATGGTTTAGCATAAAAATGTACAGCATCATAATAGTTTAATTGGTGACTTGTGACTAATTCCAGGCACATCTAATGTTTTTTAAATGGAACCTAAAGGTGCTCTACAGGACTCTAATAGTAATTCCCATTAAAAACCTAATGATTTGCAGTGTTTTAGGAGGGTGCTAAACTTGTCCAATGTATTCTGTTTAGATTAAATGACTAGTCAGCATTATGAACACAATGTTTTTGCCCCATTTTTATATAAAATGCCCCTAAATTTCAGATGACTGATAAAAACTACAAACAAATGTTCCTACATGAAAAACCTCTAATGCTTAATTTTTAAATGGCAAACAGAGGTTGAATCTCAAATGTATTATCTGTATTCTAGACAAGCAGACAGGAAAGAAGACCACATCTGAATCTAAATTGTTTTATTGAACTGGACAAACTAGTGAGTTTGGCTTTGGATCAAGACAGAAAACTTGAGGAAGGACATAATGAGATGTTTCTTATCAATCAAATGAAAAGTGTAAAACTGCCAGGCAAAATTAAGACCAGCTCTCAAACTGAAAAAAGATTATTTGCTACCAAATATCTGATTGCATTGTGTCCTCCATTTATATTGATTATTTGTACTTTACTCCACTATATGTTTATGCTGCTGCTTTTCAGTAAGAACAGTTGTTTTTAGTGTGTATCATAATACTGCTGTAGAGTATCAAGTGTTCTATTTTAGATGTAAGGTTGCGAATGCGGTGATGTAACTGTGTGAATGCATGTGTGCAAATTTGTATGAGATCCAGTGGGTATCTGTCTGTATCACTATAGCAGCAGAATGAAGGGTTTTACTATGGGTGTCTGTATGTGTAAGTGTATTCATACTCGTTTTCAGGGAAACAAATAAAAATCCCAGCTTAAAATTTCAAGATAACACTGAACTCCTTTTTTAAGTTAATTCAATGTGAATTCACACATTTTGAATCAACTTCACTGCTATCTGTTTCCTTCACATAGCACCACTAGACTTCTCCCCACCATGGACTCCCAGGCACAGCAGGGCTTAGCAATAATGACAAAATTGAAGTCTCCCCTTAAGATAATGATGCAAGTGTGCTTTTTGGGCTTACCCGACTATAGCTGCTGTTTGTCGTGTATTTTGTTGAGGTGTGGCGGTGCTATTTGAGGATAAAGAATCAGTTCCTGCTTTCTCCCAATCAAATGGCTCATTCTCTGTTATCTCTCTCTCCTTCATACTGTTCTCAAATACAGACATCAGCAACTACCAAGAAAGCAAGAAAAGAAAGCAACAAAGATTTTTTTCATTAACTAAAAGCAAACATACCAAATCATTTCATGAATTTGTCATTTAATTACTCAGATTTGCTTATCTGGTCATTATGAGTGTAACATATGTGAGCAAGGTTATGTATAGTGTACATTGCCACGTCAAAAAAATTATGAAAGAGTTTACTGTACCTTATTTAATTCAAAAAGGTAAACTGTCATTCATTACATGTGATATATTTCATACATTTTTTGTTTGTTTTACAGTTGATCAGTTTGGTTTATACAACATGAAAAACAGAAATACAGAATCTCAAATTATTAGAAAATGTAAATTACTATTTGAAAAAAGACAGATAAAAGATGTCTTTGCATGTAATAAACATAATATATTACAGTTTAATTATACAATACAATTAAATTATGAACACAAATGATCTTTTTGATGATGTTCCAATTTTTGCATTAGTATGTATAGATTAGAGAGACACATTATATCAGTGGCTGATATATAATTTGCCAATAATGCCAAGCAAAATTATTGTTATTGGCCACATATTGAAATTCTATATGGAATATACCAGCATCCTATGCTGGCCAATCTGTGACTCACTGTAGTGATCGCCAATGGCCGTAATGTAACATTACATTATTTGCATTAAAATAGTTTGTTTACATTGTTGGTATGATATCAGTTGCTAATTATCAGTTTTCATATTGAACCCAAACATTCCATACCATGGATATTTAATTACATTTATGTAGGAAATGTTTTGTGTAAAAAGTGGCATATTCAGATATATTGGTTTAATATCCATAACTTGGTAAATGAGGGTAAATGAGACCTGATTTACCTGGTAATCGGGTTTGGTATAGTAGTCCAGACCAAGCACATGGTCCAGAAAGATATAAAACTCTGATGGCATATGTTTCAGCAGCATTTTGTGCTCGTAGCGTTCTTTAATCTGGCCAACTTGTTCCTGTTTAAACAAAGAAAATTCAATAGACTGTGTGAAACCTTATCACTTTGCATGGACAGGCATCTTTTAGCATTATTCTAACCTAGCCTCCTCTTTACCTTGTCTTTGATTTTCCGCCACGGTAGCTGTCCAACAGTAAACTCCACCAACATGTAGAACAAGGACCATAAATCATCATGACGACCCATTTCCTGTGAAATCAAACATGATTTCAGCATTATAAGCATTTCATTTTACTGATATCATTGGCATATATCACTAAAGATGAATAAGTGAATGAATAAATGACAGTATTATAGTATTTAAATACAAATTATCCAATCTCACGTCATATTTTCAATGTAAAATAAAAAATGGGATGACAAACGGTGGTTTATCTATATATTATCAGTATATTTATATAACTGACACTACTGACAGAGTGTGAAATGATCATCACTGGAAAAGGATACATTGTGACTGATAATAGAGTATTTCAGGAGCATGACAGTGACACTAGTGTCCTTTCCTGACCTGGTAACTCACCCAATCTCAATTCACTGTAGCACATCTGGCAACACGTGGATTGCCTGGTTTGTCATTCTGACCCACAACCACACAATCTGACCTCAGTGCTCTGTTGCAGTTGAAATGGGCACGATTGCCTCCGGATACCTTCTGTATATCTAATATAGTCCACGTCACAACGTGTCACTACTGTCATTTGAGCCAAGGGTGGTTGCCCCCAATATTAGGTACATGGCTATAATATTCTAATACATGTGAAATACAAACATGTGTGTGCTTGTATGTAGTGCAGAGTTTACAGTACATTAACACTGTCTGGGGTATTGTGGTTCCTACTCACTTTGTTTTTGTGAGCATTGACAGAAGCATAGCGCACTGTTCCACGAAACCCAGCTACTGTTCTTGGCTAAAAGAAGACAAGAATATAACAATATTAATACCAGTAAAATAATCAAATACTTAGTAATGAACATAAACAATATTATTTTCTTACTAATTAACATAAATAAAAATAGGCTAATGTGACAAGGATGTTACAATAAAATAAAGGTGGAAAATGTGCATTTCAAACTGTAGGTGACGCTTCAAATGATGGAACCTAAAGGGCTGGTGTACCTTTTTTATCAATAATGCTGGGAAGTGTAGTATATGGGGGCCAAATTTTTCTTGTAGAAAATCAAATCTACTTATGCATAATTTCCACATCATGTACTGTATAAAATTTAAAAAACTGCAAATTGCACAAAAATTACAGTATACAAAAGTATTTTCTATTTATTTAATAAAAACAAAATAGGACAAACAATATGTAAGTACACTAAACTGTATAGAGAGCAGTAGTAAAAAGAACAATACTGAACAGTAATAAGTGAACTGAAAGGAGCCAATAGGTGTATGGTCTAGGGAAATAATGCATTACAGGATGCTATTCAAGACCAAAGAACACAGGGCACAGGGTGTGTGGTTTAGGTCACTCAATCAAAAAGACAAAACAAACAAACAAACAAGCAAACAAAAAAAAAAAAAACAGGTTAAACACTCACAATATGAATCTTGCTATGGTAATGGGGACAAGCATCTTACGGGGAAAAGCATGCGCTTCCAACATAAAGGAACTGCAAAACATAAGAAAAATGTTGAAAACTGTAAAACATAAAACGTGAATGTGAACATAGGAAAAGCAGAAAATAAAATATAACAAAGACAAAACGACAAAATGAATTTAAACAATATCTCTAAAACGTATTGTACTTAAAGCCCCAGTCAATATGGTATAAAATGCTCAGTGTGAACTGTGCCAGTCTACAAATATTATTAGAATCAGAATCAACTTCTGAACAAATGTACAGGCTAGAATCTGTCTGGGTGGGAAAAATTAAATTAGGTCATCATGACTGGAATTTTAATAAAGAAATAATACTTCAAATGTCAAAGCAAATTTCTCAACAGAAGTATGTAGAAGAAAATGTAGAAAAAAAGGTTTTTTTTGTATAAAAATACAGATTATCATTACTAATCAATAACTAGTTTTTTGTTGTGTAAAATGTTCAAGAATTAACTGAAATGTATGTGTGATTTGATTTACTGGACATGTAAGTCACATTTCAAATAGCACTGGGGGTTGGACATTAGGGCAGACTTTAATGAATATTGGGCAATGCTTTTGAAATAGGATTCAAAATACTTGGTCAAATGCCAAACTATGTCAACCCCTAGTTCTCAGTGATGTGGCAATATTAGATGCATGCTTAATGCTGAACTACAGTTTACAATGCACATCTAAACAAATGCTTCTCAGTTTGCAATGCTCTGTGTACACATAGTTCAAAAACAGTATATAAAAGTGAATGTAGATAAACAAAAGCCACCGTGGCTTTCAGTGAAAATATGCATACATGTGCATATTTAACTGTATAATTGTACTTGTGTGGGTGCATGGCTGTACTTGCTGGGAGGTTAAGCAGAAAAAACCCTAGAGAATAAATGAAGGTGTGAATGTGTGTGTGTGTGCACACTCATGCAGGAAAATTCGTGGGCGTCTGCAATGCTGACCCGCTGAGCTCCAATCAATATGAGCCTGCTGAGTCAGCAAAAGATAATAAAAATGCATCTACTGTGCCGAGACCCTTAAATGAATTAGTCCAACGCACACAAACACACAGACACATATTCACACTCAAATTGCACATCTGTTTTACAGGACAACCTACATTCACTTTCCAGCCATGCTCTCTACAACAACAATTTGTGTCCTATACATTTAAATTGTATAATCTCTGCCCTATATTTTCATAATAAATATGGTCATCGGTCTTCTGCCTTTAGCATAAGTGTGAGAATATAGTATAGCAAAAAATAAGACTGATATTTAAAAAAATTTTCATAATAAATAATGGCTCCCTGTAATGAATGCTGATGGCTAAATTGTAGAGTGAATTTATATGACATTACATTGTTATATTAAAATAATTAGTTTAAATTATCTGTATGATATTGGTATCAGCCACAATCAGTTATCACATTAAACCCAATCATTTCATTTTGGCACATCTCTAGTATGGATGTACTGTTTAATTACATTTAGGGGTGAATTTCTACAGTACGAGCATTCAGATATATTTGTTTGGAACTAAATTAAATCAGATTTCTCATATGATATCATTACTGGTCAAAATGTTATGTTATTGCTGACCCAAATACCACTTGTACATATATGTATAAGGATATTTAAGGTGTTTGTATCTTGTGACTTCTAACTTCAAGAACTTCAAAGAGCAAAGAGATCTTAAAAAAATATTCAAGTAGGAACAAGAGAGCAAGTCTGACAATATATACAAACCGGATTCCAAAAAAGTTGGGATACTAAAC
>BRDA01011886.1:0-23519 GCA_036984385.1 Crenuchus spilurus
AGAGAGAGAGAGAGACAGAGAGAGAGAGAGAGACAGAGAGAGACAGAGAGAGAGAGAGAGACAGAGAGAGACAGAGAGAGAGAAAGACAGACAGAAAGAGAGAGAAAGAGAGAGAGAGACAGGGACAGAGAGAAAGAGAGAGAGAGACAGAGAGAGAGAGAGAGAGACAGAGAGAGAGAAAGACAGACAGAAAGAGAGAGAAAGAGAGAGAGAGACAGGGACAGAGAGAAAGAGAGAGAGAGAGAGAAAGAAAGAAAGAGAGAGACAGGGACAGAGAGAGAGAGAGAGAAAGACAGACAGAAAGAAAGAGAGAGAGACAGACAGAAAGAGAGAGATAGAGAGAGAGAGAGAAGTTAGCTAACTTGACCCAGGTTGGGTTCACACATTCCCAGCCTCGTGTAAGTCTGTACAGTCATTACTGTAATCACACCGTTAGATACTTTGTCATATGGAGTGTAGAAGTGCACTGAATGAACTGGGTCACCGGGTGAGGATGTCCTCAGGTGAGTGGTTCTGGCCCAATCTTACTTCTTTCATTAATAAAAAGGGTGGTTGCTATGGTGTCCTGAATGGTTGCTGGGGTGTTGCCAGGTGTTTACTAAGGTGTACATGGCTGGTTGCTATGATTTCATAAATGGCTATTTTGGGCCTAAAATAGAAATGGTGTTCACATGGTAGGCTGTATTTGGGCCACATGTGGGCCAGAGTTGAAATGCTAGGACAAACCTTAAACATGACTGCTACAGCTGGGCCAGTTTTACGTCATTGCCAAAACTGACCCGTCAGTCACTTGATTGGGTCATATTTGGTTCAGAAGCTCTCTGGGAATTTACTTTATCCCCCCAGTCACACGCCTACACGCTGACTGTTTTGAGCTCCTGTCCATGTTCAGTTGGAATTTGTCTCTTTCTCTTCTGGGACGAAAGTGGTTTGTTTTTACCTTTAAGCCCACAGTCTCTCTCTCTTTCTCTCCCTCTCTTCTCTCATCTCCTTCACAGCCCCCTCAGCACTTACTCATCAACAGCTGTGACCTCAAAAACCTCCTGCTCGTAAGAGACCATCTTTTCCTGTAAATCTGCCCAGACACAGTGGAGACAGTCGCAGGGAGCCGCAGTAGCGCTGTACCTGGCGGAAGTAGCACTAGAGCAGTTCAGGGTGGCCCAGTGACCCTGCTTCTACCAGCCTTTACTGCCCGCACATGTGCCCAGCACTGACAGAGCTGGCGCTGAGCGCCTTTACACGAATGCAGAAGCGTTTGTGCAGCGTGGGCGGAGGAAGACGTTCAAACTTTCCAGAAAGGAAACTCGGGCAGAGGGCCTGCAGAAGGTTTTCTCAAGCTGTCGCTGATTGAATCATCCTCACTTACTGACCACATCCACGACTATTCAGGCTTTCAAATCACTTCTTGTTTGAATGTTTGTTGTTGTTGTATTCAGTAATAATTTATAAAACGGAGTCTGAGACATTAAAGCTGGAAAAGTATTTTTCACTTTAAGAAGCCGTGAAATGATGAATAAAAATGAATGACTGCACAGCCTAAGCAGTCCCCTGGTATTCTTTAGGGCATTGCTAAGTGCTTCCCAGCCTGTTGCTTACATGTTGGACAGTTACTCTGGTCTCTAAGAAAGTTGCTAAGGTGTAGCCAAGTGGTTGTTAAGATGTTGCCAGGTGGTTGCTATGGCCTCCTGAATGGTTGCTAAGGTCGAGTCAACTCGCTGTTAAGATGTTGCCAGGTGGTTGCTATGGTCATCTGAATGGTTGTTAAGGTGTGGCCAAGTAGTTGTTAAGGTGTTGCCAGGCAGTTGCTATGGTCTCCTGAATTGTTGTTAAAAATGTTACTAGGGAGTGATCTGCTATTAGTTGTTAAGGTGTATCTAGGCAGTTGCTACTGTCTTCTGAATGTTTGCTAATGTACAGCCAATTAGTTGTAAAGGTTTACCTAAGTGGCTGCTATCATCACCTGAAAGGTTGCTAAGGATTTGCTGGACAATAGTCTGCCAGGTGGTTGCTAAGGTGTACCTAGGCAGGTGCTACCATCTTCTGAATGGTTGCTAAGGTATAGCCAATTGGTTGCTAAGCTTTACCTAGGTGGTTGCTATGGTCTCCTGAATGGTTGCTAAGGATTTGCTGGACAATAGTCTGCCAGGTGGTTGCTAAGGTGTACCTAGGCAGGTGCTACCATCTTCTGAATGGTTGCTAAGGTATAGCCAATTGGTTGCTAAGCTTTACCTAGGTGGTTGCTATGGTCTCCTAAATGGTTGCTAAGGACTTGCTGGACAATAGTCTGCCAGGTGGTTGCTAAGGTGTACCTAGGCAGGTGCTACCATCTTCTGAATGGTTGCTAAGGTATAGCCAATTGGTTGCTAAGCTTTACCTAGGTGGTTGCTATGGTCTCCTGAATGATTGCTAAGGTGTTGCTAGGCACTTGTCTGACAGGCGGTTGCTGATTCTTCGCACTTTTTTCAATGATGTACACAATATGTCATCGTTATATAAGTTTGTGGACACCCCTTCTAATGAATGCTTTCAGCTGACACAGATGTACACACAGTTTGTTAAGTCCCTGTAGAGAAGTACTGCCAATAGATTAAGACTAAACATGAATCTGTTGGCACCATGTCTAATGCCAGGTGTGGGCTAGAGGGGTATATACTGTAGAGCCCCAGTATTGTGGAACTGTGTTCTCTGCTCCATCCAGTACGTTTGAGTCAGTGGAGTTGAGGATGAGGTGATGGTGGTGATCATCTAAATCCTCACATCAATGCTCCTAATCCTTCCCTGAACAGTAGAGACTCCAACCAAAGCAAGACTAACTCTTTTTCCCCCCAAATATCAGAAAAAACAACGGATGAGCATGTGTCCCAATACTTTTGTCCCTGTGGAGTGTTATGAGCAACAAGAGCACACCGGGTGAAGTCTTTAAAGTGTCTTCTGGCTGAGTTCCCTGCAAAAGTGCATAACTCACAGGAAGCCATTTGTTTTAATGAGGATTATAATCTCTTCCACATTTCAGCCTGGACCTGTCATGTTCACGCTTTCGAAGAGAGACGAACGAAAGAGAAGAAACACAAAACTGCCAGGATGTCAACTTCAGAGATGGGCCATGAGAGGAAACTTTACCCCCAGCAAACCTCTCGTTTCCATTATCAAAAAAATGTATTACAGTATCAGTACCTCGTTTTCATGTACAGTTTCCAATTCTTCTCCTCTAAGCTCCACCCAATAGGGGAGGAGTCATATAAAAGCTGAAACCCTTCTTTCTACTCAACTTAATAATTTCTGAATATTCTGAGCTGCTGGTTAAAGATTCTGCTTCTAATAAACCAGGTCTTCAGTTATAACACATGATGCTTGTGTCCCAAACCAACAGAACTGAGCTCTCACCTGAAGGCAACTACCTGACCACACCTTTTCAACCATTCATTAGACCATAGCAACCGCCTGGCAACACCTTAACAACCATTCATTAGACCATAGCAATCGCATGGCAACACCTTAACAACTACCTGACACACCTTAACAACCATTCATTAGACCATAGCAACAGCCTGGCAACATCTTAACAACCATACATTACACCATAGCAACCGCATGGCAACACCTTAACAACTACCTGACACACCTTAACTACCATTCATTAGACCATAGCAACCGCATGGCAACACCTTAACAATCATACATTACACCATAGCAACCAGCATGGCAACACCTTAACAACTACCTGACACACCTTAACAACCATTCATTAGACCATAGCAACCGCATGGCAACACCTTAACAACCATACATTACACCATAGCAACCAGCATGGCAACACCTTAACAACTACCTGACACACCTTAACTACCATTCATTAGACCATTACAACTGCATGGCAACACCTTAACAACCATACATTACACCATAGCAACCAGCATGGCAACACCTTAACAACTACCTGACACACCTTAACTACCATTCATTACACCATAGCAACAGCCTGGCAACACCTTAACAACCATTCATTAGACCATACCAACCGCCTGGCAACACCTTAACAACTACCAGACCACACCTTAACAAACATTCATTAGACCATAGCACCTGCCTGGCAACACCTTAACCACTACCTGACCACACTATAACAACCATTCATTAGACCATAACAACCATCTGGTAACACCTTAACAACTACCTGACACACCTTAACAACCATTCATTAGACCATAGCAACCGCCTGGCAACACCTTAACAACCATTCATTAGACCATAGCAACCGCCTGGCAACACCTTAACAACCATTCATTAGACCATACCAACCGCCTGGCAACACCTTAACAACTACCAGACCACACCTTAACAAAGATTCATTAGACCATAGCACCTGCCTGGCAACAACTTAACAACTACCTGACCACACCTTAACAACCATTCATTAGACCATACCAACCGCCTGGCAACACCTTAACAACTACCAGACCACACCTTAACAAATATTCATTAGACCATACCAACCGCCTGGCAACACCTTAACAACTACCAGACCACACCTTAACAAATATTCATTAGACCATAGCACCTGCCTGGTAACACCTTAACAACTACCTGACCACACCTTAACAACCATTCATTAGACCATACCAACCGCCTGGCAACACCTTAACAACTACCAGACCACACCTTAACAAAGATTCATTAGACCATAGCACCTGCCTGGCAACAACTTAACAACTACCTGACCACACCTTAACAACCATTCATTAGACCATACCAACCGCCTGGCAACACCTTAACAACTACCAGACCACACCTTAACAAATATTCATTAGACCATAGCAACCGCCTGGCAACACCTTAACAACCAGTCATTAGACCATAGCAACCGCCTGGCAACACCTTAACAACTATTCATTAGACCATACCAAATGCCTGGCAACACCTTAACAACTACCAGACCACACCTTAACAAAGATTCATTAGACCATAGCACCTGCCTGGCAACAACTTAACAACTACCTGACCACACCTTAACAACCATTCATTAGACCATACCAACCGCCTGGCAACACCTTAACAACTACCAGACCACACCTTAACAAATATTCATTAGACCATAGCACCTGCCTGGTAACACCTTAACAACTACCTGACCACACCTTAACAACCATTCATTAGACCATAGAAACTGCCTGGCAACACCTTAACAACTATTGTGGCACAAATCTGAGCTACATCATGTCCCTTTAGTGCTGCGGAGCCTGAAATAAATTAAACAAAAAATCTAAAAGCTCCGACATCCTACATTTTTTGTTGTCAGCATTAATATGTAAGCATGTTATTATATTACAAATCAGAAAAAAAAAATGTAGCATTTAGCATAGATTTTTTTCTTTTACGAAAAACAACATTTTGTATTTATTGTATCTGGGCCACATGTGGTGGAAATACAAACTTTGAAATGTTTGAATATAATTTAGATTTTGGGTCAAAACTGGCCCAACTTTAGGCAGCCAACTGTACCATCTCTGAACTATGGGTTATAGTTAAACTGAGACAAAGTCATCACCGATTTTCCGCAGTGGTATTTGGGCCGATGAAAGCAGTGTTGCACAGATTTCATCAGGGTAGATATAGCTGGCAGTGCCCACACGTTTGCAGTGAGACTTGTATTAACGATACAGAGTTTATTAATGTGTCCATGGCTCTGGCTCTAACTGTGTGCAGGGCTACTGTGCATGTGGAAGAACACAAACACTCAGCTCCTTGTGAGGCTACATCAATAGCTGCTTTTTTCCCCCAGACTTCCAGCTCTCCGGCTGTTTACTCAGAGCGTGGGTGCAGCATAGAGTCAGCCCAGAGGACCATGAATGTCTCATTGAGGCCTACAGCCCAGCCTTTCTCCTGACCGGAGGTCGTCTCTCAGCCACCTCCGCCATCGAGGCCTTCCTCAAGCCTGGGAATTTCTGCCCTCCTCTGGTTGGACTGCCTAGCCTGCAGTTTCTGACCTCAAGCCTCTCTCGTTACCCCAACCTGAACCACACTAATGCTGAGTCCAGAAAACAACCACAACATAGAGCTATACCCACTCTACGGGTGGCATTTACTACAGGGCACATCACAATACTTGAGCCATCGTTTACAAAAAAAGTACCACAGTAATATGATGCTGGTAGAAACTTGGTTTTTTGGACACCACCATGGTGGTAGTACTATCGTACTACAATGGTAGGGTTACACTATAGTTTATAGATACTTTATTGTTCTATTGTTTTATTTGGATCCCCATTAGCTGCTATTGAAATAGCAGCTATTCTTCCTGGGGTCCCGTAGACATAACATACATAACAAACAATCACCCATCAACCGTAATTACAAATATACACACATTTATAAATAAAAATAAGAAGAGAAAATAAAAATAAAAAAAGAATAACAATAATAATAATAATAATCATCATCATCATCATAATCATAATCATAATAGTAACAATAATAATAACAACTATAATTATAATTATAATAATAACAATAAACAAAGTATTTCCATTACCTCATACCCTGCACTCTGCATGTGCTTGACAAGGAAGTACATAAGTATTCAACTAGTCACTAGATCTTTCAAGTAGTATTTCTTAATTTGCTTTTTAAACTTTGTTTTACTGTCAATCTTAAGCAATGGAGCCGGCAAGGAATTCCATTCTTTAATTGTTCTGTAAATGACTGTTCTACACCGGTAATTGGTTTTTGCTCTTGGTATTTCAAAGTATTTTTTGTTGAATATCTTGTAGTATTAGTTTCTCTCTCTTTTATCTGTTTTAATTGACCATAAATGGACACTTGAATATTTTACCTCATAAATATTCTTTATAAGTCCCACTAGATTTGCTCTCCACGTGTCTTCCACCCTTAGCCACTTTAGTTCATTATGCATTTTATTTATCCTGGTTCTGTATGGGCATTGTAAAGCCATTTTTTGTTAAATTTTGTTAAATGCTTTTTTGCTGCATTCGACCACACTGCTGCACAGTAATCTAAGTTGGATAATACTAAAGTTTGTATTACCATTTTTAAAGTTTCCTGTGTAAAAAATGTTGCACATCTTATTACAGATAAAATCTTTCCCATTTTTGTTACAATGTTCTCAATTTGTTTTCTCCATGATAATCTATTGTCTATTATAACACCCAGTAATTTCACCTCTTGAACTTGTTAAATTTCTGCATTATTTATGCGTAATTTTAATTTAGGATCTCCCAATGATTTCTGCCCAGTTATAATAGTTTTTTGTTTTTGGTATGTTTAGTATGAGTTGGTTATCACAGATCCAGTTTGTTACTGACTTTAGTTCTTCCTTCAACATAATGGATCATTAATAATGTCTGCTGATGCATAAAGAGTTATGTCATCTGCATACATCTGCAGCCTGGCTTTATTCAACACTAACGGCAGGTCATTTATGTATATTGAAAATAATAATGGGCCAAGACAGCTTCCTTGTGGAACTCCCAAATTAACCTTTTAACTCTCCGACAAACTTCCATTATAGAAAACCCTCTGACTCCTATCTGAGAGATAACTTTTAAACCATGCTATTACTGTTAAATCCATCCCACAACAAGCTAGTTTATCCAACAACAGATCATGGTTCAACACATCAAATGCAGCACTGAGGTCTAAAAGAACTGCTCAGACTAAATTTTTTTCTTCTAATTCTTGTAACCAATCATCATTCATCTGAATTAATGCAGTGCATGTTGAATATCCTTTCCTATATGCCTGTTGAGAATTATTCAATATGTTGTTCTTAGTTAAATTTTGTATTCTAGATGTTATTACTTTTTCTAATAATTTGCCCAATACTGGTAGCAAACTTACAAGTCTACTATTGGGACCATTTAAGGAACTTTTACGGTCTTTAGGCAGAGGGATCACTTTTGATTCCTTCCACAACATTGGGTATATACCTTCCTCAATACTTAAAATGAAAATGTAGCAAACTGGTTTAGTTATGTATTTTACAGCCATTTTTCAAATTTTCCCATCTAAGTTGTCAATTCCAGATGTACTTTCATTTCACTGTGTATATAATTTTTCAACTTCTTCCTCGCATACATATTCAGTTTTAAATTTACAATTTAATAATTTAACATAATTAACTCTGTTATATTTATGCAGGATTGTTTACCATTTAGTTTGCTCATTTTACTTTGAAGGTTGCATATTTTATTAATAAAATAATCATTAAAATAGTTTGCAGTTGATTCTGGTTTTGTAATGAATGATCCCTCTGCATATGAAACGGGACCAAATTTCCTTTCTTACCCAATATATTATTCACAGTCTTCCATAGATCTTTTCCATTGTTAATTGAGGCCCCAATCCTATTTACGTAATATTCCTTTTTCTTTCTCCTGTTAAGTTTACGCACGTAATTCCTCAATTTACAATATTCCTTCCAAAGTTTAGTATAGCCTTGAGTTACAGCTTCCTTTTTTAACTTGTTTCTTTGAGCCATAATGTTTTTTTTAGTTCCTCATCCATCCATGGAGCTCTTAAGTTTCTCACTGATAATTTTTTCATTGGTGCATGTTTGTCTACAACTGGCATGAACAATTTCATGAATGTATCCAGAGCTGCATCAGGGTTCTTCTTTTTATACATCTCTTCCCAGGAAATTGTTTTTACTTCTTCAATAAAATTTTCTAATATGAAGTGTCTAAGTTCACCTCCTGTGGTGCTGCTTTTGGAACTTTGGTTTTCCTAGTTATTGCTACCAAGTTATGATCACTACAGCCAACTGGTACTGAGATGTGGTGCTATGTTTAACCCACCCTTTGGTAATTTATTTATTAATACCATTTTATGTTTAATTACTTACTTGTATTATTTCTCTCATCTATGTTTAGTTTTCTTCATTATCCATTCATGTTTGCGTTCTTGTGCGTGTTCTAACAGCCTGACTCACACCTCTTATTTGATGTGTCCTCTTTTTCTTTCTCTTTTTTTGAGGGTGGATGTACTACGAGCCTGTCATAACTAAGGTGCCACTTCACCTCTCTCTCTCTCAGCTTTCATGGCTGGTATTAGTTCTTTTCGTTTTTGCCTTACAGTTTCTGTGTAGTCCTCGTTAATGTAAATGTTACTGCCTTTTAGGTTTTGGGAATTTGCTAAGACAGTTGTTGACAGTCTTCCTTCAAAGAACCCAGTACATTGTTAAGGACACATCACAGCCCTGCTACCGATTAAAAAAAGAAGTAGAGTCATCAGAACAAAGACAAACTGTTTTTGTCCCACAGTGATAATATTAAATGATTCGTAACGCAATGAGCACCTGTCTGTCTGTCAATCAGATTCAGTTGCTAATCTAATGATACATACTGTGCTTTCTATCTTTGCACATTTACAGTGGTTCTTTAAACGTTCTTTGGTAGAACGACTTGTGTGTTTAGGGTCGTTGTCTTGCTGCATGACCCACCTTCTCTTGAGACTCAGTTGATGGACAGATGTCCTGACATTTTCTTTAGAATTCTCTGATATAATTCACAATTCATTGTTCATCAATGATGACAAGCCGTCCTGACCCAGATGCAGCAAAACAAGCCCAAACCTGATACCACCACCACCATGTTTCACAGATGAGATAAGGTTCTTATGCTGAATGCAGTGTTTTCATTTCTCCAAACATAACACTTTTCATTTAAACCACAAAAGTTCTGTTTTGGTCTCATCCGTCCACAAAACATTCTTCCAATAGTCTTCTGGCTCGTCCACGTGATCTTTAACAAACTGCAGACGAGCAGTAATGTTCTTTTTGGAGAGCAGTGACTTTCTCCTTACAACCCTGCCATGCACACCATTGTGGTTCAGTGTTCTCCTGATGGTGGACTCATGAACATTAACATTAGCCAATGTGAGAGAGGCCTTCAGTTGTTTAGAAGTTACTCTGGGGTCCTTTGTGACCTCGCTGTCTATTACACGCCTTGCTCTTGGAGTGATCTTTGTTGGTCGACACTCCTGAGGAGGTAACAATGATCTTGAATTTCCTCCATTTGTGCACAATCTGTCTGACTGTGGATTGGTGGAGTCCAAACTCTTTAGAGATGGTTTTATAACCTTTTCCAGTCTGGTGAGCATCAGCAACTCTTTTTCTGAGCTCCTCAGAAATCTCCTGGGTCCTTCTTTAAGTAAAACAGGGTGCCCACTCACACCTGATGTCAACACACATATTGAAACCATCTTAGTGTCTTTTTCACAGAGCACTGCACTTTGTGTTCAATAATATTGGTGCTGAATATGGCTCAAACAGCCGCACCTACAATATCTATCACTGATAAGCTCAGACTAATGAATAATTAAGAAATCATTCAAACTTGAACACCACAACAACTACAACACAGCATCCTGCAAAAAGAGCCACTCATGTCCACATTCAGTTATAAAAAAGCCCATCAGCAGAATCACAAACCACATCTCGCTGCTGCCTCGACTCAAACGTTCCTGCCTCAGTCAGCCCGTACAGGACCACACGTCTAAAGAAAACAGTGATTTCATAACTCTCACCAACCTGCTGCTGGAAGCTGAGTCATCTGAGGTCACTGCTTTTCATCAGCAAAGTAATACAGATGGAGCAGAGCGGGATTATTTTATAATCTACCTGTAAAAGTGGATTTAAAAATAATATGCAAGGAAATTGCTTGCCCCAGACAAGTCAACAAAGGAAGCACAGTAGTTTGGTGCCCTGATAAACGAGTGAGAGCCCAAATATAGTACTATCATTGGTCCACACAGACATTTCCCATGGTAAGATATGTATTTGGGCCATATGTGATTGAGAATTCAAATGCCACAACAAATCTAATAACTAATACAGCTGGGAAATGGAATTCAAACACTTCACATGGTAGGTTGGTTTAGGTGACACGTTAATCCTAAGAGTCTAATAGATAACCTTGGCAGCATTTCAGTTTCAGATCATTCTCTGGCATGGTATGCAAATGACCTCTGAGACAGGAATCAGTGTGTGAAGATGGAGCAAATATTTTCAGTCTATTAGTTAAGAAAGGTGTACCTCAGGGCTCAGTCTTAGGCCCAGCATTGTTTTCTCTGCTCTGGACTTATACATTCACCTTTATACTGTTGTCCCCTCTCCAGAAGTTGTAATTAATTCACTACAAGATAGTTTATCAGTTCAGCAAGTTTTCTTCAACTTGAAGCTTCTGATAAATACCACCAAGACCGAGGTTATGTGGATTGGCAAGAAGGGTTCTGTACCTCAGAGAACAGATTAATCTCACTTTTGCTGGCACTAAAATAAATCAGGTTACAGAATATAAATATTTAGGTATTTAGTTAGACAATACTTTATTTCTCTGTATACTGTCTGTAATGGTCAGGACCCCCAGAGAGCAGGTGGCTTATTCTCAGTGACACTGATGTGGTGGTGATGTTAATGTGTGTTGTGTTAATACAAGTGAATTGAAAACAACATGTGTACCTAATGCAGTGGCCAGTGAGTGTATATCAACACATTTTCAGTATTTACAGTTTGCAGTAACAGGAAATGAGATCAGGTCTACTGGAGGAAGGCTGTCTTTTGCTTGTGCACACCGCCATCTATTGGTGATTTTCAGCAGAACCCAGACCGGCTGCCAGGCTGGTGTTGGTTGGTGGAGACGGAGACATGAGGAAGGTCACAGCAGGTAAATGTTTTTCTCTGGAGCCTCGTTAGCTCAGCAGGAGCAGCCACGAAAGGGCCAGAAAGCAAAGTCAGCTCTTCACACTGGGCGAGGCAGCTTTCCTCAGATTCCAGCAACACCTACCTCATTTGTTCCAGACTTACAGATGCCTTCTCCTTCCCTTCTTCCAGCTGCATTACAAGGACTATTAAACTCTTGGAACTATATATTATATATAACTATATATATAACGCTATATTAGCAAAAGTATGTGGACACCCATTAGACAAGAATTGAGGAAGGCTGACGTAAACAAATAAACACCACTGGCCAATAGAATGAGAGATACAAGATCATGAATAAACACTGTTAATCACTAGAATAGGAGATATTAGCCCATAAACAACCTGAATAAACACTATTAATCACTAGAATAGGAGATATTAGCCCATAAACAACCTCAATAAACACTATTAATCACTAGGAAATATTAGTCCATAAACAACCTCAATAAACACTATTAATCACTAGAATATGAGATATTAGTCCATAAACAACCTCAATAAACACTATTAATCACTAGAATAGGAGATATTAGTCCATTAACATCCTCAATAAACACTATTAAATCACTAGAATAAGAGATATTAGTCCATAAACAGCCTCAATAAACACTATTAATCACTAGAATAGGAGATATTAGTCTATAAACTACCTCAATAAACACTATTAATCACTAGAATAGGAGATATTAGTCCATAAACAACCAGTGAATAAAGAACCATTTCAGACAAGGTTCAAAATTCCTTTAGCAGAGACAAATACCTCAACTGCATTTCCTCTCAGGCTCCTGTAGGTGGAAGAGTTATCATAAGTAAGCTCTCAGAACCCTCAGAATAGGCCATACAGCAGTCAGACAAGTTCCCACAATTCTTTTCACTAATCCAGGTCATATTAAGTGAAAACAGAGCAGGAGAACATTGTCTTTAAGTTACCACTATGGGTTATATAGAACTGAGGAACAGGGGACCCTGAGAGAGCACATACATAAAAGTCGAGAACATAGAACCCTGCGAGAACACACATATAGGACTGGAGAACATACAGACCCAATAAATTAGAATATTATTGAAAAGTTGATTAATTTCCATAA
Source organism: Crenuchus spilurus (assembly GCA_036984385.1). Taxonomy (NCBI): domain Eukaryota; kingdom Metazoa; phylum Chordata; class Actinopteri; order Characiformes; family Crenuchidae; genus Crenuchus; species Crenuchus spilurus. The sequence continues at coordinate 12,808 of BRDA01011886.1, forward strand.
TTCCATTCAAAAAGTGAAACTTTCATAGATTATAGATTCAGGGCCCACAATTTAATCGATTTCAGGTATCTGTTTATTTTCACATAATTTGGGCTTCCAGCTAATAAAACCCACAAAAAAAGATTTCAAAAAATTAGAATACTGTGGAGAAATCAGCCCAAACAACTTCAGTTTTTGCAGAACAAAAAGAAATTAGGATCACATCAAATCAATCAAAATATGGTACTTTCAAAATGATATGTCAATCTTCCATACTTGGTTCGGTGCGACGTGGCATTGAGGCAATCAGCCTGTGGCATTGACCGGGAGTTATGGAAGCCCAGATTTCCTTGATGCTTGCTGTCAGCTCTTTGTTGTTGGGTCTGGTGGCCCTCATGTTCCTCTTGACAATACCTCAGATTCTCAGTGGGGTTTAGGTCCGGCGAGTTGGCTGGCCAGTCAAGCACTGTGATGGCATGGGCATCAAACCAGGCTTTGGTGCTTCTGGCGGCATGGGCAGGGGCCTGGTCCTGCTGGAAGATGAAATCTGCATCTCCATACAGATCCTCAACAGAAGGAATCATGAAGTCCTCTAAAACATTCTGGTAGACTGTTGCGGTGACCTTGGATTTAAGAAAGCAGAGTTTACCAACACCTGCACCAGACACTGCACCCCAAATCATGACTGACTGTAGATATTTCACACTGGACCTCAAGCAGTTTGGGTTCTGTTCCTCAGCCATCTTCCTCCAAACCCTTGGACCTTGATACCCAAATGAAAGGCACACTTTACTTTCATGAGAAAAGAGGACCTTGGACCACTGGCCAATGGTCCAGCACTTCTTCTCCTTGGCCCAGGTAAGACGCTTCCTACATTGGCTCAGGTTCAGAAGTGGCTTGACCCACGGTCATCAATTTTGCTGGTGCATCTTCTCCTGCCACCTTTTGTCCTTCCACTAGACTTTTCATTGATATGCTTGGACACAGCACTCTGTGAACAGCCAGCTTCTTTAGCGATGAACTGTTGTGGCTTCCCCATCCTATGGAGGGTATCAATGATGGTCTTCTGGCCAGTTCTTATGTCTGCAGTCTTCCCCATATTGAACCGAGCTGAGACAATTGAACCAAACTCAGACAATTTAATGACACCTGGTGAAACCTGTGCAGGTGCTTTGAGTTTAGTAGATGATTAGTGCGTCACTCAGTTTAAAACATTCATGCCCTTCAAAATTTGGGCTGATTTCTCCACAGTATCCTAATTTTTTAGATCTTGTTTTTGTGAGTTTTATGAGCTGGAAGCACAAATTATGTGAAAATAAATAAATAAATACTTGAAATTGTTTAAATTGTGGGCCCTGAATTTATAATCTATGAAAGTTTAACTTTTTGAATGGAATTATGGAAATCAACTTTTCCATATTTAATTTTTTGGAATGGGTCTGTAGAACCCTGGGAGGTGTGTAAAACATTAAAGCATCATCTTTAAGCAGCGCCATCTGCAGGAGCCTGAAGTTACTACCACCTTAAACATGCAAGAAGATACAGTATATACACAATCAAAAGTTTGGGGTCATGTGAAATCTGTGCTCATGTTCTGCTGGAGAGTAAACAGCTGTTCTAAAGTCTATAAACTCACCGTCAGCTTACTGAAGACATCAAAACTGAGCTAAAGAGTAGCCACGTTGTCCTACCTCCACGTTCTACCAGAGTATCTAGAACAGCAGCATATGTGGAGTTTATCATATTCTCTAAACGTGAAACATGTTTTGTCATGTAAAGTGTTCAGTTTATTGACCCCAAACTTTTGAGCCAAACTCCTAAAAGTCAGACCCTTCCACTTCTTAGGCCTTTTAAATGTTAAAGAGTAGACATGATCAGTCCTGAGACATTCAGTCGAGTGTAAACACTGCTGCAGAAAGTGCTGAAGAGTTTAAAAATGTCCTGTTTTAGGTGTGTTGTCATAACAAGAGGGTTTTGGGTTCTGCCGGAGGCGGACAAGCAGTCAGACAGGTTTAACTGTTGGCCAGAGGTCATCCTAAAACAGATGTTTCATGCAGCTGGGCTGAAGAAAGCTGAACACCTGGTACCTCCACTCATTTCCCATTTTAGCTCCACTGAGCAGATACGTGCACTAAGTACTGACAGTAGTACATCTGTATACTAGCTGTTCTTCAGTGCTCAGGACCACCACAGAGCAGGTGCATCGTTCTCAGCGACTCTGACGTGGTGGTGGTGTGTTGGTGTGTGTTGACTGGAGCAGAACTGTTGTTTTTAAACTTATGGGGTGCAAGTAGTGTACCAACCTGCCAACAGTGTCAGAACTAGAGGATCAAACAGGTAGGTGTGTCTAATAGAGTGGACACAGTGTAAAATGTTCAGAGGCAGATTCTGGAGAGCAAATTAGGATTAGGAGCTACTGGTGAGGCGGTGAGGTGCTGATTTATTGTTAAGCTCAGTCAGACCAGTAAAAACTCCAAGGTCAGCCAAGCCAAAACCACATGCTCTGCCCGCATGCTGGCGACACCTATTACTCAGGTCAGCCTGCAGAAGTGGCGGCTAAATGTGTTTTGATGAAGACAATAGTAGTTTTGGTCAAAATAACAGATCATATAAATACACACCGTCCTCCAAGTCTAAGAGCTTTGAGTAAGGGCTAATGTTCACAGAGATGTCCTGCTATACGAAATCAATGGACAATGGAGGGGGAGGTGTGACACCAAGTCATCCAACCAAGTCCATTAATGAGGTATTACAGGACACCCGGAAGGTCGTCATCACACTTATACTCCGGCTCCCACATTTAGACATTTAATCCCACATGCACATTTAATATTCATTAAATATTCATTGTTGTTGCTACTCTGTCACTGGTTGCCATAGTAACAGATTGCGGTTGCTATGGCAACCATTCATAGGTTCCAGAGCACTAACATTAACGTTAAAAATAAATTACAAAAATTAAAGGTCATTTGTGCCCAGAAATTAATTCAAAAGGTAATATTTTATGTACATTGCAAGTAAAGTGAAGACATTTCAAGCTGATGCTGTTTGAGTAGTAATTTACTGAAACTCCACATGAAAAATTCTAATAATCTGAGATTCTGGACTTCTGATGTGCATGAGCTTTAAGCCAAACCCATCAACATTAAAACACAAAGGCTTGAAATGTCCCTTTAAGGAATATACAATTACTTTGCTAAGTAATGTCGTGTTGGCGGCAAAAGGAAAATAGGCGGAGCTAGACTTCACATGCAGTGCATAGCAAGCCTGTGCTAGTCTGCACCTTCAAGAGTCAGGGACATTACAAGTGAATGGGAGAGTCAACGAATGGGCGGGTCAATTGGCTCCCAAAAATTGGGGAGAAAATTGGGTAAAAATGATATAATTTACAACAGTGTTTATTATTATTATTATTATTATTATTATTATAAGAAAGCCGCCCTCCCTTGTTTTTACCTCATTACTAGTATTCGGGGGGTGGAGGACGACGACTTTAGTTTGCCTTTGCTGGATCACTTATGGCAAACGTAGCCCACAAAACAATATGAACACTGTTTTGAATAAAACTTCCCGCTGTGCTGCCCAACACACTTCAACCTGCCTACCAACATGGAGCCAGCTCGACGTCTGTAATGAAGGGTGGTTACACTATTAAGATAAAGTCTCACCCTTTATTCTTATTGTTAGCTTCAAGTAAACTAAATAAGATACAAAAATGGAGCATGAGATTGTTTACTTCCACAGTAACTGAAACAACAATGAAGCACATCTCCAACTGAGAGATCCAGCACTGCAAAAACGTGCACGTGAACCCGTATCGTGAGATGAACATGTGTAATCACGACCAAGCCCCATTCGTTCTTGTTAGAAGTGCATTTTCCTGTTTTTCCGACACCTCAAGGCAGTTATTTCAGCCGTAAGAACTCTTCTGGAGATCTACGTTCACCAAAATCTCCAAATCAGATCTCAATTCTTAGCTAAATCAGACAAAAAGTTTGTAATTTCACTCCCACGATTCAGAAAGAATGAATTTATTCAGGCTGTTCTGGATACTAAACATGTGCAAAGCTATAACAAAGAGGCAGGGGCGGGGCTTACCAGCAATCTGATTGGCTATTGTTGCAAGAGACTTTAGACGCTATGTTGAGCATTACAAGCGTTCCCATTCAGTTTCAATGGTCTATTATAATATCTCAGGGTAATGTTTACATGTTTGGAGTTTTAAGAAATGTCAAAATTAATAGCATGTAATTGGAAGAGCATCAAAATCAATTTGATGTAAAAATAAAAATAGGAGCGGGAACGTTAACCAAAGAAAGGGAGATATTTATTTTCTCCCACTGGCTGTTAGTTCATCGAGAGGCAGACAATTCCATCCAAAGGATGGTGATAAATGGTGAGTTAACGAGTTATCGAACCACGAGGAAGCCTTTAACACAAACGTTTGCAGTGGATTTATGCCTGGAGGTAAGCTGGTTCACAAAAATGATTCTGTGGATAAAATATTGGAACTTAAAGTCTTGTATTAAAGTCTTTTCACCAAACTGAAATTGCATAGTCAGACTGTGCCATTAGACAGAAGGTCTGAAATTCTACTGCTGGGTAATCGACAGGAACGACAAAGAACATCTCTGGGCCCAGCCCATGTTGAAAACGTTGGCCAGAAAGAGCCCTGAAAACATACAGCATTTAAGAAATCAATCAGCATAAGAAATCGATCCTCCTTTAAAAGGCGCACAGTACGTATCTCTGCTTGTACGTATGTCGAAGTGTGCAAACGAAGCTAGAGTCAGATTACAATATTCTTTTTAACAAAATCAAAAACGTAGACATCTCTTCTGGACCAGGACCGCTGCTGAGGTATGGACTGACCTGATCCTCCTAGTTTTAGGCATTTGAAGATGATGCATAGTCAAAAGTTTGTGCTTTTTCTACCAAAGCTGTTGGCACTTGTGTATAAAAAGCTATTCTTAGGTTACTTCCTGTTAGATTTTCACCAGATGCTTGACACCTGTTTGAGGCCACGCACTTTCACCTTCACTGGGCTTTGCATTATGGGCATTACAAGCACATCAGGAGTCTAGCTCAGAAACCAGCAGACATCATCTCATAAGTCACAATGGTAAAGGCAGCACGACGCCTGTTGCTTTGTCCGTTAACAAAAGAACAAAAGGACACTTCCTGTGCTGGACGTGTCCTCACAGCTATCCTGACTTGGTCCATCACGCAACAGAGTTTGGCTGTTTTTAGTGGTTGGGTGCTGTTGGCTGATTCACGATGACCTGGATGATGAAGTCCTTCTGGATCTTGGTGTCCTGCAGGCGCGTCTTGTCCGTGAGGAGCTTGCCCGAGAAGAACCAGCGCTGGTGGACAACATCGATGCCCTCCTGGGCATGGAGCTGCTTCTTCAGCAGGCCGATGGGGTCAGCCATGCTCGCGTTCAGCCGCAGGTCTTTGCCCGTCGAGAGACGGACTTTCAGTTGGAACTCCTTTTTGGAAGCAGACTGGGGCTCGGGGTTCTCCGCAGGGTCGTCGTCGCTCCGCTCCGAAATCAGGTTGACTGGCGGGGCGAGACAGTAGACGGGCAGCTGGTAGCGGTTGCCAAGCTCATCGTAGCACTCGGTCAGGGATCCTAGAGGTAAAAAAATGAAGATGGGAAGATTAGAGATCATTAGTAACTCAATAAGACGTGTCCTGAAGGAGTTTTGAAAACGAAAGGATGGTTCTTTATTTTTTTACTGAAAAAACTGAATACAGCCATAGTTGGGTTCCATTCGCTTATCGGGGGGGATACAGATACACTTTATTGATCCCTTTCGGGAAATTCAGGTTGCCAGATTGTAACATTTTACACGTCATCAGTGTGACCGGATGGCATTAAGATAACAGGAGTGAGTTTCTGGTTTTTTTTACATTTTAACAGAATGTGATCACAGTTGATTTGTACCTGTAGCTGTGATTATACTTCTGTATTATTCTTGTATAGTAAGCTGGTATGTTGCTTCTTCTTGATTTTGCTTCAGTGCATTAACAGATGGTTAAAATGCTGATTCAGTTTGTGTTGTGTTTAAGAATTCTACCACTAGATGGTCTTGTAAACTATTCTTAACATTTAACTGAATTTAATTTGCTAAAAATCTCAAAACACTATCCTCTAACAGAAAATCTCACCATGAGGCAGTGTGATGCTAGCTCCATCCACTATAGCCTGAGCCAGCTCGTGATCGTTGCACTCCAGCGCCACGGCAGCCGCTTTCAGGGCGTCCCAGATCTCCTTCCGTCCCTCGAATGCTGGAGCGGTGTCCCAGAACTCGTCCCGCTTACTGCGGAGCTGGCCCTCGGTCATGGGGTAGTCACTCTTCCACCTGAGCTTGTCCTTCTTCAAGGGTTCGTTTCGGGCTACAGGAACAGAAAGAATTAGAGGGAAGTTGAAGATGGGATTGAGGGGTTTGTGGTGAGAACGTAGATCTAAAGTACTTAATTAAGGCATAGAAGACCATTTCAGACCTAAAACCAGAGTCAAGTTTGCGACCGAGTGCTCGGATCGTTGCACTTGACCTGTAATGGGAATTTTTCCGTGGTTGTACACCACATGGGAACTGATGTGTCTATAAACGAGCAATACTAGTGGCTTTCTGTGCTGAGCTGCAGTAAAAATACACAAAAGATTATGGATGAGAAAAAGACGTGCAGGCAGCAGGGATTGAATTGCAGGAACTGAATTTGCAAAGAAAGCGTAGCTGCCTGCTCATATTACTGAAAAGCCTGTGTGTATGCACATGTATTCTATTAAATGTTCCTCCATTTCATGGGTCCAAGAAGACTGAGTAACTTTTCTTGTAGCCATGCTTGTTGATGTTGTATAAGCTCCACCCTCAGCTTTCTCCTCACCTCAGTATTGTGTTCTGATTGGCTGTAGCTAGTGACCATAGAGTCAGAAATAGAGAGCGAGCACTTCCTATCCTTTGTGTTTTCTGACGTTGTGATGTCATGGGGGATCCAAAATGGCCGCCAAAACAGGAACAATGTCAACAAAGCTCATGCAAATCAATGACAGGTGCCTCGTAGTCGTACAGTCGTTCTGTCTTCTGCTGACCAATACATTTCCATTTATTATAAACTCTATAAAAGACTATTTACAGACCTCATAAACTTAAATAACAGTACTACTAGACGTCTTTGGTCCAACAGATGGAATTGTAAACAAGAACTGTGCTTTTGTACACAAATGCCGAAAACGGGGTCAAAAACGTCAGCTGGTGGTTTTATTTTCTTTCTATAAAGTCAAGACCGTCTACCTGCAGCAAACTGACTGTTTATTACAGAACTTTGATACGTTTGGACTTTTCTTTCCTAAATAAATTGACCTAATTCTCACAAAAAGTTTTGAACCAGTTCTCCCGTTTTGATAATGGCAGCGATTCCTCCATGACATCACACAATCATGTGACCAGTGCTCGCTCTCCCTTTTTAACTCTACGCTAGTGACTGACTTCAGTCACATCACTTCACACTACCGACAGGTCCAAATTTTAAACCTGTACTTCTCCGGGGTTTGCCAAGTGGTCGCCGAAGCCTCACAAGTTTACACAAAGTGAGCAAAAGTAACCAAAGTGCGTCTGACCCGAAGCGTTTTCTCCAAAAACTGTCAGCAACTCAAAAATCTGGCATTAAGAACATTCAGACTTTAACAGCCAACAATGTCTGTAATAGTGTGTACAAGCAACAGCCATAATGAGTCCAGTCGACCACGGCTGTGGGTGTTAACATGAGTCTCTGTTTGGAGTCAACAACAGGACCATAATGCATGTTAAACACACCACAATGAGGAGCAAGATAATACATCACTGAGTATCTGTGGCATTGTTTCGTCCCATCAAATACAGCCAAGTAGACAAAAACAAACTGCAGCGGCACTTTGGCAACCCGCAAGATGCCATTCTAAAACAGCACAGCAGACGGGCGGTTTCTTTAGTTTTTACCATTCTTAAGTCTGAGTTTGAGTAAACTGAACATCTGTTTATCCAAATCCCAAATTAAATGACTCTCAGAGGATTTATTTACAGAAATCTTCTTACAGCCTTCTCCTGCTTTTGTTCTAGACAGCTGCGTATAAAAGTCCGTGAACATGAGTAAGAAAGATGAAAAGCAAATTCAGGAGCAACAGTACACATCTTCAGACATTTGAGTTTGGATATTCTAGATGGTAGATGATGGATGGATGTTTTGGGTGATGCAAAGCTCTTCATTAAAATTTTGTACTCTATTAAAAAAATGATCAAAAATTAAGATGAAGCATAAAGACGTCTCACTGACGTCAGGCTTGGGTGGTATAAAGGTATTTTGTTATACCGCGGTATTTAAATATGGTGACAGTATCTAAAAATTATGACGGTATTAGTCACATGATGTAATGCGGCAAATTTCAAAAAGAAGTCTATTAAAACTGGGACTTAAACGTGCTTCACACGTCAGCAAAACACAGCACCAGATTCACAGAAACACACACACGATACTTTTATTTAAAAACTAAACAAGTAATTGTTTATTTTGGCCTCTGGTAAAGTTATTGTCTTATTTATACAACCGGTCCTCCGTCTGCTTCTCTCACAGCGTGTGTGTGTGTGTGTGGTGTGAGTGAATCTGCGCGCACGCTGCGATTCCTGCTCTGATGATCATATTAAAGTTAATTTCAGTGTCTTCATGTCGTTAGATAGAAGCGAAACAAAGACGCTTGATTAAATCGGCCAATAGGATTAACTTGCACTAAAATCGATACGGTTGAGTACCACAACGGTGTTATATGTTACGATACTGATTCTTAAAAACACAGTGTGGATTTTTGATGAATATTTGACAAGATTTTAGCCTCATTTTGTGGTGTTTAAACCCCCGACCACTAGATGGCAGTGTTATCTATCTTCAGCCACTAGACTCTTTCACAGCAACAGAAACAAGCAGTGCATGGATGCACCGGCAACAGTTTTCCTTAAATTAAATTTTAAACAATCACAATTTATCCTACAGTACTCCAATACATCGCCATATCAGAACATTATCATTTGGAATTAACTCGTCTCAGATGTCATGTGACCGGGTTTGCTGCACCAGTCAGTTGTAGCAGAATGTAAAACCATCATCTTGGTCAAAGAACCATGTCTATGATAATAGGGTACCATGAAACCTGGTGGCGGCAGCATCTCACAAACCACTAACTTTTAGGATGTTCTAAAGCAGCCATAGACAGAATGGACTTCATGACTCCTGTGTGGTCCAGACCGACCGAAGCTCCACAGTGGACCAGTTAATGAGGTAAATGTCAGGGATCACCACTGAACAAGCACTCCAAGCCGAGGTTGGTTATTCCTACTTTTAGGCAGGTGGTCATAATATTCTGATACGATTGCGTATATTATATGACCACGTTCATACTTGCGATTGTACTTTTGTCCATTTTTATGATCTTAAGTCATTTATGAGCGCCATCAAACAACAAAACATTCCATTTGCATACTGAAGCCCATATAAAAACGTTCCCCTGCCAGGACCCAGATCACCGCTGTGTCCAAGTAGTACACGGCACTAGAAACGTCTACACAAGTCAAATGCTAGTTGGCATCATCGCGGTCATGTAGTTAAAGAACAGCCCAGGATTCCCTCCCGCTTTGCATGTGTACTGATAAACTCCACATCCTCGTGAAAGTATGAAGCAGAATGTCCCGGAGATAATGTGACTTGGTGGCTTTCCACACCTGAGCACAGTACAGAGGTACGACTGCCTGGAACTGAGGGTTTTAAAAAGGTCACCTTTCATCCAAATTATTTATAGTGTGGGCAGATTAGATGCGGACACAGTGGAGGATTTGCTCGGCTGTCTCGTTTCAATCCGCGCTCTGACTACTGAGTGAAAGCTACAGTCAAGTGTTCAGGTGTCAGAACCACCAAGACGTCCAAAAAGGAAGTGATGCTTTTCACAAGCACTGACCAACATCTGCTCAATGTAGAAGTCCTCATCCAGTGGCACATTGGCAGGAATACAAACAAATAAGTACACAGCTGCTCCAGATATGTTCTGTGGTAACAGGGTGAGACAGGACAACATTTTTACATCAGATTTGGTGTCAACCTGAATAAACACATGAATAAGAGATATGAGTCCATAAACTCTGTCAATAAACACTAATAATCACTAGAACATGGCAAATTAGTCCATAAACAACCTCAATAAACACTATTAATCACTAGAATAGGAGATATTAGTCCATAAACAACCTCAATAAACACTATTCATCACTAGGAGATATTAGTCTATAAACAACCTCAATAAACTCTATTAATCACTAGAATAGGAGATATTAGTCTATAAACATCCTCAATAAACACTATTAATCACTAGAATAGGAGATATTAGTCTATAAACAACCTCAATAAACTCTATTAATCACTAGAATAAGAGATATTAGTCTATAAATAACCTCAATAAACACTATTCATCACTAGAATAGGAGATATTAGTCCATTAACAACCTCAATAAACACTATTAATCACTAGAATAGGAGATATTAGTCCTTAAACAACCTCAATAAACACTAATAATCACTAGGAGATATTAGTCCATAAACAGCCTCAATAAACACTATTAATCACTAGAATAGGAGATATTAGTCCATAAACAACCTCAATAAACACCAACAAATACCTGATTATAGAGGATAAGATCACTAATTATCAC
>BRDA01011886.1:35141-45665 GCA_036984385.1 Crenuchus spilurus
TAGTTATTGTCAGGGGCATCTTCAAAGGGGCAAGGCTTGGTGCCTCTGTCAACACGGCTCATTATCTCCCTTCAACAGCCTCCAAATTCTCCAGATCTTAATCTGATCATATTCTGGATTCCTGATAACGTCTTGTTCTCAGACACCAGCTTCAGAGATTCACTGGCTTGGAGATGTTTTGGTGGCATAAGGAGGACAAACAGCACGTCAGCCTTATGAACAAGTTGGTTTTAATGTTATGGCTGTTCTAGCATCAGGGTATTAGCTTTTTACGTTATGGACAAATATACACTGATATGTGATTCACCTCTGCAGTGGAGGTCCTGATCGCTTTCTATGAGAACAGGCTGAAGGACCACTATGCAGTCACTCCACATGTTCTACATGGACTCAAGGCTTTGGTGAGTCGAGACTGGTGCAGGGTGACTTCCTGTTGTTCTGTAAATTGTTGATTAGTGCATAACTGCATGACTTTGTCCTTTAGGCGAAGAGCACAGTCCTGCCTCCTGGTTCTGCTGTATCGATCCTCAAATCCCTCTTCCAGGATGTGCATGTGCAGGTGAGTTAACACACACACACTCACACACACGTGTAAATAACACATAAGAGTTTATCTCTTCATTACGGCTCCACTCGCAGGATGATTCACTCACGTTTGCCGTTAAATTGTCTGTATTAATCTTTGTAATAGTCTCTGATGCTGGCAGAGCGATCCTGTGTCTACAACATGCTGATCAGCCTCATGGAATCCAGAGAAGACGGTGAGGAAGGAACTTGTCCTCAGTGGCAGGACCGTCCTGCTTCCACGTTCGTATTTATTTAGTGCATTTAACCTCGTGAGCATCACTCTTAGTGTGGACCTGTTGGTTTCCCGTTTTCACAGAGCTGAAGGGTTTAGGTCCGGACTTCGTGTTCGGATTTGTACAGGCTGTGGACGGAGAGAGAGACCCTCGCAACCTTCTGCTGGCATTTCAGATCGCCAGAAATATCATCCACAGGGGTTACGACCTCAGTGAGTACAGATTTTGATGTGACGCTGACGTGGACGATATTCCAGATGTATTGAAATTTAAGCCTTGTTCAGATTGGGTTACATTTTCAGGGGTTCCTGCGGTAATTTCTTCTTTTACAGGAGCTCCTCTGTTATTTTATTTATGTCTGGATGCACCATGTCAGTGTTTTCCCCCTTTTTTATAAGATGAATTATCTGCTGTTTTTGATCCAACTCAGAGCTTGTCTGATCATTTTAGTAATTATGTTGCGCATTGCAAAGCAATGGTACCCCAGATACCATAGCAACACCTTAGCAACCACCAGGGATATCATAGCAACACCTAAACAACCACCTCGGATGCCATAGCAACACCTTAGCAACCAACTCAGATACCATAGTGACACCCTAGCAACTACCATGGATAACATAGCAACACCATAGCAACCACCACAGATACCACAGCATCACCTTACAAACCTTACAAACTTTAATGTTAAAGTTTACAAATACACATAAAAAAATCTATGAAAGTGCTGATTGGTTAACGAGTGGCTGCCGAGCGCCGATTGGTTAACGAGCGGCTGCCGAGCGCCGATTGGTTAACGAGCGGCTGCCGAGCGCCGATTGGTTAACGAGCGGCTGCCGAGCGCCGATTGGTTAACGAGCGGCTGCCTAGCGCCGATTGCTTAACGAGCGGCTGCCGAGCGCCGATTGGTTAACGAGCAGCTTCACTCATTAGTTGAACAGAACTAAGCAGCTGTTTTATAGTCTTATAACTGATGTTTAAAGACGTGTAAAAACATGAAAGCGGTGCTGATTTGTTTTATGTAGTTCCGTTTAGTGAAAAAGTACATTTGCCGGTATTACGAAGATAAATTATTTAGACGTTTCAGTTTTGCACTAAACCATAGCAGCACATTCATGTTGCACTTCCTCAGCAGCACCTCTACTGTCGGACCAACCAGGACAGCAAGTGTCTTCTTAATATACATCTTCTCTGATAAACCCTCAGAAACTGAGCTTATTTAAGGCCGTCTGGACACAGGAGTTTCAACACTGAGCCATTGATTTGTCTATTACTCTTAAAGTGTGTGGTGTTACAGGGCAGATGGTGAAGTGTGGGGGCCTTTTTGACTAACAACAACAGAAAAATCTATGAAAACCATTATGTGTGAGGCGTCTCACGTTTTCAACATGGTTTAGGATCCTGTTGTGGGAGCCAGGCTTTAATTTACTTTCATTAGATTACGTAGATAACGGCTCCACTGATCTGGACCTGTGTGATAATGATTAACTGATACTGTACAGCCCTAAAATACACACATGCTTCTGAATGTAACGCTAATGTTTACTCTGCAGTATTGGTCAAAGTACTACTCATGAAGGCCTCGTTGTATGAGAAAAGGTGCTTGTAATAGGCTGTTTGTGTCTGTTTACTAGTTTTTCCTGGCTGGCATTAATAGTTAAGCTTATGGAGGGTCTGACTGCTGTTTAATCTTTTTTTAGGTCAGTTTACTGAGGAGCTGTTTGAAGTCACATCCTGTTACTTTCCCATAGATTTCACACCTGTAAGTACAGTTACTGATCAGTTGTCCTCCAGCATTGTATTAATTATCCACATAAGGCCAAGTAAAAAAAAAAATTGGTGATCATCCTTTTTCACCAAAATTTTGGGTCGGGGGGGAGGTGTTTTTTTTTTTTTTTTTTTTTTTTGTGTTGTGGCGGCTTTTGGGGGTGTCGGCCAATCAAATGGCTGCGTGTCGTACGGTATTTGCATAAAGTTCTCTTGTGTGTTTATGGGGTCTATTTTGTAATTATTTGGGGTCTTTAAGAGGAGATTTTTGTATGTGTAATGATTGTTAGTTGTAGTCTAGTCTCTATGAGTTATTTTTAGTGTGTTTTAGTTAAGTTACCGTTAATGTGTGTCTTAGTCAGTTATTCTGTCTTCTTTATAGAACCGGCCCTCCGTCTGCTTCTCTGTGTGTGAGTCTGCGCGCACGCTGCGATAATAGTTATTATAATATATTACAGTTAGTTAAAATAATCCATTGTATTTTATTTCATTAGATAACAGGGAAATGAAACGAATTTCATTGGCCGACTGCAGTGTTTTTACGATGCTGGCCATGATTTGCATCACAAAAACGACCGGCCATTGGTATTGACAGTTAAGTGTACTGATTTGGGTCACGTCATTGGAAGCATGCAAAATTTGAATGATTCTAGGGTGTTTGGCGCGTTTTTTTGTGTTAAAAAAAAAAAAAAAAAAAAAAAAAAAAACGGTCGGGTGCTTTTTAGAGGGTCGGGCGGGGATGATCACCAATTCTTTTTTTTTACTTGGCCTAATAATAATAATAATAATAATAATAGTAAATAATAATAATAATAATAATAATAATAATTAATATTATTTTTATTATAGTAATAATAATAGTAATAACAATAATAATAATACTTTTTTTATTTTATTTTATTATTATTATTACTACTATTATTACTACTATTATTACTATAATAATAATTAAATAAAATAAAAAAGTATTATTATTGTTATTATTATTATTATTATTATTATTATTATTATTATTATAGTAATAATAGTAGTAGTAGTAATAATAATAATAATAATAATAATTATTATTATTATTATAGATTTACATTCGCATTTACAATCACTGTTAAAATTTTACATCTTTAAAATGCTTTATTCTGCCTTTTTGTGTTTTTTAGTGAATGTTCATGGCTCATTTGTTGTGCAGACACTTTAATGTGGTATATATAAGGTTTCCAAGGCTTCCCAGGTTTAGTTTGGTGTATAGAAGTACAGGCCTGGCCTTGCAACACTAAGACATATCTGAGTGACCTTTCTTTGATCTTTATTTAATGCTTTATCTCTTTATCATGTTCAGTCGCCCAACGACCCTCATGGTATCACACAGGAGGAGCTGATCCAGGCTTTGAGAGGAGTTCTCGCAGGGACACCACGTTTCGCAGAGGTAGGGCTCACATGGAGGGTCAGCGGATCACAAAACTCTTGGTTTTATCAGTTTTAGAGTATCCGATTGCTTCATTTCTCAGGAAATTTGTTAAAGAACTCAAAGACCACTTAAGGAACCTTTGTTCGGGTTCTTAAATGAAACCATAATATCCAACATTTCACAAAGCCTAGGTTCAAGTCCTGTCACTGTATTTAGTTGGTTCTGGGTGTTTGTGGTGACTCGAATATTACTATTGAACCTGACTACTATACAGAACTAGCGCCAGATCTGAGCCCATAGACTCTCATAGAGGGGGGGAGTCTAAGGCCAAACTTCATAGATCATACTTTCAAAATTCACACTTTGCTGTTGTGAACACTTACAGTCGTGTAGCTTTGATGTGTGGTGAGAGTGACAGAAGATGCATCAGGTGTCGCAGGACAGCCAGCTATTCAGATGGAGTCAGAGAGTGGTGAGGTCTCTGTGGATATCTGCCCCATTTTTAGAAAAAATCACAGATAAATGCAGCCAGGTTGGACTTCAAGTGCAGGTAGAGGATGTGGAAATGGGATATAGACAACACTGCCGCCAAGGTTATGAGAGTTTAGTAATGTCATGAATAAAATGAGCTAGAGAAATGAGAAAATGACTCAGAACAAGGAGTGGCCACTGAACTACTAGCAGACTGGCTTGGCTCCCGGGACAGGCCAGGACATGTGGGATTTACAAGCAGACTGTGAAACCAGATGAGGTCTCGAAGGGACCCACTGAGGCATGAGATGAGATTTAAGGAGTTTGTTTTCTCTGTTATTATTATTATTATTATTATTATTAATTCTTTTTTAAAGACCAGACAAGCCCTTGGAAAATTTCTGGTACCGACTGAAGTCAGATCTGCACAGAACAATGTGAAATTACTCTGCGTTTGACAAACGGTGCCTTTTGAAAGCCATGTCATAGCTGATGGCAATCACAGCTGATGACTGGCATTAAAGAATCAGAAAGAACACACCCTCCAACGAAAACAGTCACAATGAGAGAGCGAACACTTCACCACCCCTAGCCAGTCTCAGCTGCAGACAATCACAGCTGATGACTGGCATTAAAGGAAAGTAGTCCACCCTCAAGGGTGGGTGTGTGAGTTATTTTGTTTGGTTTTATTTTGGCATGGCTCAAGCACTTTGGCCAGATTTTGTGCTCATATCAACACACACTGGCTTGACCTGTATCTTTTCACCTCGACTCTGCAGAGAAATAACAGTGGCAGTAAAATCGTATTCCACACTTTTAAGGTTAAACTTTAGTTTCATACACAACTGAACTGTGAATGGGGAGCTGTGAGAGTCACATATCAGCTCTTACAACACAGCTTTACAGTTCTGCTCATTTATCATTTTTACCAACAGCGACCTTGTTTTCAGACTCGTTCTTATTTATGTTTTCTCTGCTACAGTTTCTGCTGCCTCTGATCATCGAGAAGCTCGACTCGGACATCCAGAATGCCAAAGTGGACTCTCTGCTGACGCTGGTAAAGCATTACTGTCTAATCCAGTCTGCATGACCGTGTAATCAGAGTGACAGTACGGTAGATGCAACAACCAATACAGCATGTGTGTTAACATCTATACCACTGAGCCCAAACATTGACCATGACTTCTGATCAAAAGAAAGACAAACCAAAGTCGTTTATATCACAGTGTTAAATATGGTGCTTTGGATATTTATACACTGTACACACCCATGTGTAACTACACAGTCAGGCATCCTTAAAGACGACTGATGGCATGCGCGTAATTTGCGGGGGGATAGGGGGGTTATGACCCCCCCCCAATAATCTGATCCAATCACTATAACCCCCCCAATAAAGTCACATAATTTCAATTTACAAAAACATCTTTCATGAATAACTTCTTAATTTTCTTTATTCGTGATCAATTTTGGGTAAAATACTAGCATGTCTAATCATTTGGTAATGTAACCCCCCCTTTCCCCACAAAAATTTGGTATCAACCAACCTCCAGCAAGCAGCAGTGCTCGTTTGCAGGGTTGCCAGGTTCGTGGTTTTAACGCCAAATTTGACTTGTTTGAAAATCCAGTCGCGGGTGAAAATTCAAGCGTAATAAAAAAATAATCCCTTATAAACAAAATACTAAGTCGTACACTCATAGTTGTTTAGCCATTTGCTTCAAACGTGTGACAGACATATTTTGGGTTAGTTTAAGCTTCTGAAGGGCGGGTTTTAGACTGACTTTGGACTGGATATTTTTTGCTGGACCTGGCAACCCTGACCGTTTGCTTGCTAGTGCAAGCAGCTGCTGGGGGAGTGGGTGTCGTAAGAAAAAACAAAAAGAGCACCAAAAAGTGGACAAAAAACATTTTTTCATTGTTGGTCGACAACACCGCCTTGTAAAAAGCGGAAAAATCAAAATGAGGTAAATGTAAATGTATTGTTAGCTGATGACTGAATAACTATGCCGCTGTGTATCAGACACACTATGAATAGCCATTCAGGTATTTTAGCTAGCTCCGTTAGCTAGCTCCGCATTTCTTAATTGTTTACGGTGCAGAGTAAATACAAAGAAAGTTAAATAAATACATAGTAAAAGCATTACAATGTATTTCTAATATGGTTAACCCAAAATTTCCTGAATCCTTATAAATAAATAGGCAGACAGCTCAACCCCCCCAATGCTGGACCCAAAGTTACGCCCTTGACTGATGGGTTATAAGATTTTATAAACATTAAATAACAGAAATAAACACTTTTAAAGGGAGAATCAGTGACATCTATCAAAGTTACAGTTCACCTGAGCTCGGTTACCACATTCACAGCACTAGCCTAACAATCTCAACTAGTGCTGGGCGATAAAACGATATCGATTCTTTTCACGATAATTTTTCCCTCGATGATGATGATAAGCCGGGACAATATAATTCGAAAAGCATTAATGTTCGTTTCCATTTCACATCTAAGCAGCTTGACGGTGAGTTCTGACGTGATACTGCTGCTTGTTAGCTCCTCCTCACCAGCGCCACCAAAATGCACTGTTGTGTTTAAGACAAGCTGTGATTGGCCGGGCGAGAGAGCACGAAGTCGCTGTGTGTGTGGGTGTGGGTGTGGGTGTGTGTGTGTGTGTGTGTCAGCTCAAGTATTAGCATTAGCCTGTTAGCTTGGCTCTCTAGCCTGTTGTTATTTTGGAGTGGCTGCGGCCGACAGCAATCACTGTAAGTTTCAACAATAAAGCGACGACAGTAAACGTCTTTCTTGTCCATCCTTTCAACACGTTCAGCCGGACACTAAATATTATGTTCTGGCAATAAACATTTAAATATTTTAAATAGTAACATTTCATGTATTTACTCTGATGTGTTTATAAAGATGTTTAAAACTATGACAGTGTTAGAACATTTAATATCGTCATAATTATCGAGATTAATTAATATAGAAAAAATTATCGCGATAACATTTTTGGTCATATCGTCCAGCTGTATTTCCAACATCGAGAAAAGAAAGTGAAAATAAATAATTTAGCTCCCTGTTTTATTAAATATTACACCCATTATCACCTAAAAGCAGTGGGTCTTCCTCGGTACCTAGTGAGCTCTACATACACAGCAATCCCACAATGCAGTGCGGTGCAGCAGATGCAGCCAGCAGCAGGGCAAGCAGTGGTGTGATTATTAAATGAAAGTTACTAATTTTAGCTAAAGCTCTGTCTCCATAGCTAGTGACCTGTAACTACACGGTGTCTAAGTATTCAGCGTTCTGTCTCATTAGAGATAAATAAGATGCTCTAGTTAAGACTGTGATAATTGGATAATTGGATGCAGAGCTGAAGAGAAGCAGGCGGAGAGGTAGGACCAGGTGTATTGTGACGCTGATGTTGTAATACATGTGCATACATTCATAACACTAACAAAGACCGACAAGACTGAGAAACACAGGGAAGGCTTCATACACGACAGACGAGAGGGAGGCTGTGAACCGAAAAAGGGACAGGTGCTTAATGACGCATGACGAGACGGGAGAAGGTGTGACTTGAGATGAGACCTAAAACAGAGCACACGGCAAAGTACACACATGACAGTCTGAGCCAATAAATCACAGGTTTTGTCCATAAACAACAGTTCAGACATGCAGTGTCGCCAAAGAGCACGATTTTTAAATAATCACCTTCTTCTCGCTGCAGGCGGCCTGCGCTCCTGTATACGGACACAAAGAGTTGGCCGAGTTCCTTCCCAGCTTATGGTCCTCTATACGCAGAGAAGTGAGTGAATGTAATGAATATAAAATATGACATTTTTGAATGTTTTTTTAAATAAGTCGTTCTATCAAAGAACGTTAAGTAAGTCTAATATTTGTGTCTCATTAGTTTAACTGGTTTCTCTTTGTCTACTTTTAGGACTTGTGTGAACATCTGATGATGTTTTAGGTCACATTTATGCAGAAATCTAGAACATTGTAAAGGGTTCTCTAACTTTCAGGCACCGCTGTATGATGGGTGAAAGTCCTTCAGATGTTTGGCCGTAATAACGTCAGTGTTAGCAGACGGGTCTTTAATAAGTCGGTTTATGTCATATTCACTGTGCAGGTCTTTCAGACGGCGAGTGAAAGAGTCGAGTCAGCAGGTCTCGCTGCGCTCGGTGCCCTCGCTTCCTGCCTGTCGCGCTCTGTCCTCACTTCTGACTCTGAAGATGCTCTGCAAGTGTTTCTGGAGCTCGTGCTCAAAGGTAACATCCGTCATATGAGTACAAATATATACTCCAGAGTATTCTTTCAGATTCCCTGTCTGCCCAAATCTTAGTGTTTTACACAGGAAATACAGGAAATACAAATGAAATGTTGATGTTTTTAGTAAAATAACCCTTCAGATGATCAGAAACTGTGATTTATATGTAATATAATAACAGAGACTTAGAACGTACTATTCATCACTAAACATTTAGCCTCGGAAGTCACTTCTCTCAGGCTGCGCAGCACTAAAGGGACATGATGTAGCTCAGGTTTGTGCCACAAGAGGGCGCCTTCAGCTGAGAGCTCAGTTCTGTTTGTTTTAGAACACTGAAGATGTGACGCCTGGTTTATTAGAAGCTTTAATCAGCAGCTCAGAAATAAACAAGTTGAGTAGCTTCAGATTCAGCTGTCATATGACTCCTCCCCTTAATTAAGAGAGTAATTAAGAGGAGGAGCCGGTGGAGATCTCTTTAAGGAAGTATTGGGACACCTGCTCATTCAAAATCAGCTATTAAAGGCAGTTTGTTTTGCCATTGTTGGAGAAACTGTACAGTCCAGAGAAGGCTTTGTAGATTTTGGAGCTTTGCTGTGAGGATTTGGTGGCATGCAGCCATCAGGATGTTGGATGATCGCCACCAGCAGCTCATCACCAAATCAGCCCAAAAAGTACTGGATGGAGCAGAGAACACAGTTCCACAATGCTGGGGGTCCCCTCTGGCCCACACCTGGCATTAGACAAGGTGCCAACAGGTTCATGTCCTAATCTGTTGTACTTCTCTACAGACACCAGACAAGCTGTGTGTGCATCTGTGTCAGCTGAATGCTTTCATTAGAAGGGGTGTCCACAAACTTTTGGACACATTGTCTCTCTGTCTCTCTCAGACTGTCAGCACCATCTCTTTGAGCCGGACCTGAAGCTGGTGTGGCCCAGTGCAAAGCTGCTGCAGGCTGTGTCCGGTGCCTCCTACAGGTCCAGTCTGACGGTGTCGGCGGCGGTTCTGCCTGCACTGCTGGACCAGTACAACTCCAGAACTCAGGTGGGTTAAGCAGACTATAGGGCATCGCATGGATACCACGATCAGAACATGGTCCGATTTTATCTTAATGAATATAATCTCAGGGTCTTAAGTTCACCAAGTTCTCTGTTTACCATTTTTTGAGTGTTCTGTGTTTTATGGACCTGCGTTCTTGGGGCGCTGCTTTCTTGGGGCGCTGCGTTCCCGGCGTGCTGCGTTCCCGGCGTGCTGCGTTCCCGGCGTGCTGCGTTCCCGGCGCGCTGCGTTCCCGGCGCGCTGCGTTTCCGGGGCGCTGCTTTCTTGGGGCCCTGCGTTCCCGCGGCGCTGCGTTATATTAAAATTTGAAAAGTGATGGTTTTGAGTGTAAAAGCAGTGTTAAACCTGTGGTGTTCTGGGTCTGACCGGGCATACAACAGTAACACTCCAGACTCTTTAGTGTTGGCACGATAGCCCATGTCAGATTATGTGCTGTGGAACACAGAACCCTCCTGTGTTAGGTGGTGTAACAGCAGTCTGTCCTCAGTCTTGTTAACGTTGCTCTTCTTCTCAGTCTGCTGTTTATCTTCATGTAAGACTGTTCTTTAATTTGTGCCCTGTCTCTCCCTCTGTGTGTGTGTGTGTGTGTGTGTGTGTGTGTAGTGTGCTCAGCGGCGCACTCTGCTGGAGGTGCTGTATGGTTTTCTGCAGCCCACTGTGAGTAACCGGCCTGCTGATGGAGGTATGTGGTATTAACACCTGCTCAGACTCATCCTGTTCCTGCTGTTCCCCTCCAGCCTTTTCATACACACACACACACAGACA
>BRDA01011888.1:0-13157 GCA_036984385.1 Crenuchus spilurus
CTGCAAAATGACCTCCAGCAGGCCACTAATATCCATGTTTCTGCTCAAACTGCCAGAAACAGACTCCATGAGGGTGGTATGAGATTTTGAGTATGATTCCAAATCCAGACCTCCAAGCGGTAATAATTTTGATTTACTTTGATCATTTTTGTTATTTTGTTCTCAAGGCATTCCACTATGTAATAAATAAAGATTTTCAACTGGAATATTTTATTCATTGAGATCTAGGATGTTATTTTACTGTTCCCTTTATTTTTTTGACAGTTTATATATTTTAGATGGGCACCACAGGCTCTTGGGTTCGAATCCCGTGTTTGCGTGGGTTTCCTCCCAGGTCTCCAGTTTCCTGAATTGGCTACTCTATATTGTCCTGGTGTGTGTGTCTGTTGTGTGATGGATTGGTGCCCTGAGGTAGTATAATACCCTGTCCTGCACCCAGTGGAGGGGTAGAGGACTCACCACAACCCCGATCAGGATTAAGCAAAATATAACGAGTGGATGGATGTATTCAGTGTGAGTTCTGAAGCCAAAATACATGTATTGCCAAGATAAATTGCTATAAATAAGAGTGTAAGTGATGTAGACTCAGTATATGTACGGAATCACATCAAAAAATTTGAATATTGTGAAAACATTGTTCTGTCTCAAATTATTAGAATATATTAATAGATTACTATTCAGACAGGATCAACATTAAAACAAACAAGGCTTGAAATGTCACTTTACACAAATAAACCTTTTCATGATATTCTCATTTTTGCACTAGTATGACAGTACTAATGATTTCTTCCGGTTTTCACAGATCAGGCTGTAAACGTTAAATGGTAAATGCACCTTTAATTGCAATCCCTGCCTCCAAATACCAGCAGAGAGGAAGAAGAGGAGACCAAAGAGATGACCAGTCAATTTAAACATGGTGAATTCTGAAAGAAAAGCACCGTACAAAAGAACGATCCAAATCAATATGTACAGCATATTTACAAGAGTGCTATTTACATCCGAGTATAAAAACAAGAAATCATACATCTCTTACAGCTGCAACATGACACAGGCAATTGAAAACACAGTAGGCATTAACTCTTGAGAACAAGTGGCACTCTTTCAAGCTGTGCTCCTTTGCTTTTTGCTCGTTTAGGGTATCCCTCCTTCCTTGCATTCTTTTATCAAGGGAGATTTAGTGTTCTTAAAACTCCACGTATGCATTCATATACACACACACACACACACACACACAAACATGACAAATAAAAAGGGCACGTGTGTATACACATCAAATACACTTAAATAACCACTTGAGGATGACCGTTTACAGGCCTTAAGAATTGTCCCATGTCCCTTTTGTTGACCAATAAAGTGATGGTTTGACTAAACATCTAATTAGCACTTTCGTGAAAAGCTAAAATATGGTTATTGTAGTGCAAACTGCATACCAAAAATCAGCACTGTACAGTAGGTTTCTTATGTTCTGTGATTATATACGGTACCTCTAAAAAAAGAGCTGTCCTATCTGAATGCACCGTTTCAGTTCATTTTGTTCAGTTTAAATTGTTCTCTGATGTAAAAATGCTAATCTGTGTGTTTACATGCACAATTACAACCTTATTCAGCTTCTTCCTGAAATAAGCAGTTTTGCCTTTTAGGGTGAGCTCATGAATAATTTGATGAGCTCTGCTCTGATTGGCTGGGGAATGGAGAGGAGAAATATGAGCTCATTGATAATTTGATTGGTATGCAAGAGAAGTGTGGAAGAGAGGAGGTTAGTGAAGAGTGAAGCTGTTATGAATTGATTGGATGATGTTGAGAGGCCATTTACTCGACTTTTGCTTGAGATTTGAAACTGTATGTATGTATAGTTTAAGGGAGTCTTTTGGAATTGGCTTGTTTCACCTCCATTTGTTTACGTGGGATTTGCACTTGAAGGCAACATCAGTGTTTGAGGTTTGCAGTATTTCTATGTACCCAACTCTCCTTATTCAACTATTCCAAGATAAATAGTTTTCCATTCTATGGCACCGATAATGTTAATAAATAAAGTCAGTCCACACTGTCCGTAAAGTTCAGTGAGCTGCATTAGCCTAGTAGCTCCAGTGCAAAGCTCAATGACTAAACACTACAGATATTAAATATGTTTAGGGATGCATCACTGGATTTGGCCACAATCACAGTCAGAATTTTAGGAAGCAAGTAAGGTCAAGATGATGAATGCACTTATGAGGAGCATATGTTGGGCTAAACCTCCAGCTGTGTTCAGTCAGTTTACCTTCATTAATTTTATTTATTTAAATAACATTTTGCATTCAGAATTTAACTCACAGATTAAAGCAAAACATGTTATTTACAGTTCTGCTTGTAAGTTTGTGAACCTTTAGAATTGTCTATATTTCTGCATAAATATGTCATATTGGATCATTTCCCTCAATAAATAAATGACCAAGTATAATATTTTGGTCTCATTTGTTTAACTGGGTTCTCTTTCTCTACTTTTTGGACTTGTGTGAAAATCTGATGATGCTTTAGGTCACATTTATGCAGAAATATACAACATTCTAAATGTTTCATAAACTTTTAAGCACTACTGTATACTGAAATAAAGTCATAAAAAGTTCATTTAGCCCACAATATGAAAAGGCTAGTAAATATAATCCAAAAAAATGCCAATTTAGCTTTAAAGAACCTGTCATAAAGAATCAGGATCAGTGCATCCCTACTTTTGGCCGATATTCTATGTCTGGTGAGGAAAATTAGATTTTTGGCCAAACTATCACTTTCAATATATTTACGTGGCCTGACAACAGTGAGGTCCGCAGCTCTAGCCTGGAGCGCAGTCTTCTCCGGTGCCTTCGCAAAGACCCATGACCTGCTCTGACCTGCTCATGGTTCACCAGCATGAGGCTGGTGTCGAGGTGAGCCGATCTTATCTCAGGGCATCACAGTCCTTCCCAAAGTTCAGGGAGAGGTCACGCCTCCAGTTCCTGACTGTCTGCATAATGAAAGCGGTTCAGCTTCTCCCGTTCGCGGTTGCAGATGTCCAGTTTGGGCCCTGGGACCAGTTTGAGGGCAGGTGATGGTGCTGGCGAGGGTGGCAAAGTCAGCTCGATCTCCTCTGGACGGAATGCAGATGGGACGGGCTGGGCCTGACCATGACGGCTGGGGGTCAGTAGCGCCTCATTGTGGTCTACGTTGCGGATGAGAGTGCAGAAGTTTCGCTGGTTGTTGATAGCGGTCTCTGTGTTTGGCTGCTTGGCCCGCTGGCGCCGGTGCAAGCGGGACAGGAGAAGAGCGCAGGCTGAACATCCACCGGCTACTAACACGGCCAGAACGCCCAGCAACACGATGTACATACTGAACTCTCCACTGCCCGGGTCTGACACTGAGAGAGGGGGATGTAGAGAAGATGATACAAAATAAATAAACAAACTTATTCTATATTTTTCTTGTAATCTTATATTTTTATTTTATGAAGCATACAGCGAAAGCTGTCATTGTTCATTTTTATAGACCATTTCCAACCTTACTTTATCCCTCAATGAGTCACTGTACATCTTTCTGCAACCTGTACAGCAACACATTTGACTCTTTCCAATCAGAAATAATTTGCATGGTATGCCAGAGAAGTGTCAAGCTGTATTTTGTATAATTTGTAGGATTCAAACAATAGATTTCTGGATATGTTGCTCAGACCAATATATTCTTTCACTGTTCTCTGGCATGACGTAAAATGTTTTGGTATTTTCTAGATGTTTTGTAAACATAGTTTTCAATTCGTGACTACTAAACCATCTGAACTTCAGTATTATCAGCATACTAACCTTGACAATGTGGGCCATGGCACAAGTCCTTCAGGCTCATGCACTCATTTCCATAATAACCCTCTGGGCATGCACACATGTAGCCACCTTCTGTGCTCTGACAGGGCACCCCCTTCTGACAGGGGTTGGGATTACACATATCTACCACCATCTGGACAGACAAAGAGGAGGGATCAACAAATATGGTCGTGGATGGCTGGTGTTCTACACAGTTCCTGCTCAACACACCTGGTTCAATTCATCTGTTGACTGCCAGGTTTAGTAGGTGTGTGTGAGCAGCAGTCATCCATCAAGAAGAAGACTTGATCACAAGTAGAAGAGCTCAAATGATAATGGTGACAAATTCAGCACCGGAATATTCAGCAGTGATTCTTTAATAGCCAAATACATACAATCTTATATGGAAAAATGCAGTATGGAGTTATATAAGAATATTATTACCACCCCTGGTTTGGAATGATCTTAGCCCAAGACATCACGGGATGTCATGTGACAGGGTTTGCTGCATGTGTAAATAAGTGAGCACACTAGTCAGTTGTAGCAGAGTACAAAATGATCATCCTGGGCCAAGGACGTATTTTGACTGATGTCCAAAAGGGCATGATAAGAGGGTACCTGGCAAAGGGTGGTAGCATCTGGGAAAATAGTGAGGGTGATCCAAGAATTAACTTCTCATACATAGAGTGCCTCCCAACAGCATTACAGTAGAGCTCTATGGGTCATTCATGCCACAGGCCATTGATGCAACATCTCTGGCCAGTGGTAAATCAACGTGCCACAGTGGACTAGTTAACCTTTATAATGAACATGAGGAAAGTGTCAAGGATCACCACGTCATGTGGAATCTGTGATGTCCCAGGGCGAGTTCATTATAAACCCCATGCAATCCCAATATGGCTAAAATTTCTACTAGTTGTTGTTTTTTTTATTTTTACCCTCAATTTTCTGTCATTTAGTGGCCAATTAACCTACCCCTTTTATCAACTCTGCCTATCACTACCACTTGCAATGTCCCTGACTCTCCTGGGATGGGGCAAATGAGCACAAACCTCCGCTGAAAGGCCACCAGTGACATCAAGTCCCTTTTTTCCCTGAACTGCTAGCGATACATCACCGCCAAGCAGTTAGCACACTTGAAGGAAAGTGGTTCTGATGGATCGCCCGACAGTTTTTTATAGTGCTAGGGAAAGTATGCCCTCTTGCCCACCCAAAGAGAGGGCATGGCCAATTCTGCTCTCTCAAGACCTTGACTGTCAATGGCACTCTAAAAACATCGGGATTCGAACTCGCGATCCTCAGAACATATTGGCAGCGCCTTAGTCCGCTGAGCCACTCGGGGCTACAAATTGTTGCTTAATGACTTTGGTTTCTGTAGTAAAAGCTTTTATTACAAGTTGCTGGAGATGTTGCTACAGCTGTTGAAACTTTTCATCTCTAATGAGATTGTGTAGGGCAGTGAACCCCAAGCAGCATAATTAAGAAACACTGACCTGTAACATTTTAAAATAACTGGAAGCTGAGCACATATCACTGGTCTGTTTTATTTTTAAGTCAATTCCAATTCTTGGAGACCATATGGATAGTGTTTCTCATGAACATCCCATCTTCTGTTTTGGGCTTCAGGCTTCGAAATGGCTTGTTTATGAATCCTCTGATTAAATCAGGCTGCCCTCTTTGTCCCCACACCTTAAACTGTCCCAGCATTTTCAAGTGAACTGGATCTTCTCATAATCTGTCCTAAACAAGGGCGTAACTTTGGGTCCAACATTGGGGGGGTTGAGCTGTCTGCCTATTTATTTATTTATTTATTAAATCATCTACTTTTCTAAAAGGATTCATTAGAAATACATTGTAATGCTTTTACTATGTATTTATTTAACTTTCTTTGTATTTGTATTTACTCTGCACCTTAAACAATTAAGAAATGCGGAGATAGCTAACGGAGCTAGCGAAAATACCTGAACTGGTATTCATAGTGTGTCTGATACATAGTTATTCAACAATCAGCTAACAATACATATACATTTACCTCATTTTGATTTTTCCGCTTTTTACAAGGCGGTGTTTTAATCCACCAACAATTAATATGGTTTTTGTCCACTTTTTGGAGCTCTTTTCGTTTTTTCTTACGACACCCACTCCCCCAACAGCTGCTTGCACAAGCAAGCAAACGGTCAGGGTTGCCAGGTCCAGTAAAAAATATCCAGTCCAAAGTCAGTCTAAAACCCGCCATTCAGAAGCTTGAACTAGCCCAAAATATGTCTGTCACACGTTTGAAGCAAATGGCAAAACAACTATGAGTGTACTACTTAGCATTTTGTTTTATAAGGGATTACTTTATTTATTACGCTTGAATTTTCACTCGCGACTGGATTTTCAAACAAGTCCAATTTGGCGTGAAACCTCGAACCTGGCAACCCTGCAAACGGCGAGCGTTGCTGTTTGGTGGAGGTTGAATGATACCAAGTTTTTGTGGGGAAAGGGGGGGGTTACATTACCAAATGATTAAACGTGCTAGTATTTTACCCAAAATTGATCATAAATAAAGAAAATTAACAAGTTATTCATGAAAATGTTTTTGTAAATTGAAATTGTGACTTTATTGGGGGGGTTATAGTGATTGGATCAGATTATTGGGGGGGGTCATAACCCCCCTATCCCCCCCGCAAATTACGCGCATGGTCCTAAACAAAAGAGCTGTGGTTTGGTTATCAGGGATTCTAGTGAAAGGTGAGGCTTGATATGTTTGAGGATGATCAGTGTTCTCTCAAAGATTTTCTCCAACAGCATATTCTTCCTGCCCTGCATTTGTTTTGTTGTTCAGCTTTCAAATGAGAACATCCATTTCTGGACAATTCGAGCTGAAGAGACCATTTGAAGACCTTTGCCAGTTCTGCCAGGCTACGTTGCATTTTTGTTCATGATAGATGTAGGCAAAACCTGTCCACCACTCCTCCATCTTTTGTCTTTTGTCTTCTCCATATTGAGCTGATGTCCCACCTTTACACATACACAGTCTCACTAAATTTAACCTAGTGATTTGGGACTAATCTAATCACAGTATTAAATGACTGAGCTTGAGGGCAAATTAAAAATGTCTCATGTACAGCAGGCCTTACCTCACAGAATGTTCCAGTATATCCCACTGGACAGTTGCAGAGTATGTTCATGCTGTCTTTCTGCTCCATGCACTGTCCTCCATGCAGACAGGGGGAGCTGTCGCATGCGCCCACCGCAGTCTGGCAGTGCTTACCAGAGAAACCCGGCAAACACATACACTGTGAATCCTACAATATACAGAATATGTCTCGTGAGATACAGAAAAGGGACCTACAGCTCAAAGCAACTTTTCAATGGGGCAGCCGTGGCCTGGTGTTTAGGGAATGTTGCTGGTTTGATCCCCTTGGAAAGGGCTGCCCACCACTTCGGGCACATGTTCTCACAGCCTTGTCTGATCACTAGTGTATGTTTCACTGCACGGATAGTTTAAATGCAGGTGGCAAATTCTGCTATGTGCAGTCACGTTGGCAAAAGTTTAATCTAATTCTAAACCAATGTGTACTTCAAAGAGGTGTTAGCAAGTGTTAGCAAGTTCACACCAGTGCTTGAGTGATTTGGGACCGTTTCCATGACTATTTAAAAAGTGCAAAGTGAATGTCATACCTTGCAGCGTCCTCCGTTGAGACATGAACCCTGACAGCTACTGTTCCCTGTTGAGTTGATGATATTTAACACAATCAATAGGCAGTACTGCTTGGCCAGCACAGCAAAGAGCTACAGCGGCACAGTGGATCACACAGGCTCTGGTGCTGTCTGACAAACTTCTTTACAAACATTGCATTTTAAAATGACACAGAATAGTATAAGCAAGCACATGTGATTACTCTCAGTCTGCTATTGATCTCAAGCTATAATTACCACATTAATGGATTAATTAATAGAAACAACACTGTCCAATTTCACCATTCTACTGTAGAAGGTTGAGTATCTGGAGCAGCAGCATTGGTGGTAGTGTATATATCAGAGTCTGAAGGTTTGACAAGACCTTAAGTCTAAATAACACTCAATTAAATATAAATTAAACCCAAAAACACGGAATCTAACACCACATTTCTGTTACAAAGTTTTTAATAGTTGGCTGCAAAGTTCCTTTGACCTAACAGTGATTATGAGAGCTTCATACATTGTATTTATACTATACTACACATACTTATATCACAGTTTGGTCCCACCCATCCAGGCAAACAGTCACAGAGGTATCCACCAATCAGGTTTCGGCAGGAGTGAGCGTTGACACATACACCTCCCTCGCATTCGTTCATATCTGAAAAGGAAAGGAAAACAAAGTATTACTACTGAAAACAATATTTATATTTATTGAAAACAATAAATCCTCAAAACAGCATTTTAAAACCTGTGTTAAAGGCTTCTCAGAAGGGCAGAGGCAGTTGCTGCTACAAAGGCAGGCAAACTTTGTAATAATTCCATTGATTTCATTATAAGTGATGGATGAGCAGGCATCTACAAACTTTATTACAAAAGCTGCAACTAATTGCTGTTTGGGCTGAGAAAATGTCAAATTGTGAATCACTGTGACCCTCCTGCCGCTGTTACTGCATCCCTGGCCCCGCCTCTGTCCGGTCACATGTTCTGTGTTTGTTTACGTCTCTCCATGTGCTGTAAAGTCACCATTTGCTGTTTGTTTACATGTTCCATGTCACGTCTTGTTTCACTGCGAATGAGTCTTGTCTCTTTTCACAGCCCTGCTTTCACATGTTTGATTATGTTTGTTATAAAAAGCCTTCCCAGTGTTTCAGTCGTCGTCCGTCATTGTATTGTCGTCATGGGAATTGTATTGTTGTCCTGCTATGTAGTGTTTTAATGATAGTTTATAGTACTATATATGTATTATATGTAACTTTGTATGTCCTTGTAGTGTTGCATGTCATCACGTTTTGTTTTTGTTTCATAGCCCCAGTGTTTCTTTTGTTTATACAATAAAGTCACGCTTTCTGGCTCCCGATGTCATCCGTCTTCTCCTGCCTCACAGCCAAGCGGATAATCACCAAAGCCTAGCTAGATACTTGTGAGATACAAAGTACTACTGCAATCCACTAGTACTTATGGCATGTAGCCTACAAAATCTTGCAATTTGGTCTAGCAAACTATATCAGAGAAACATGCAAATGTTGTTAACAAGTTGTCACTGGTCATTATAGTAATGATGCTAATCTCAGGCTATCCACTTTCATTCATTATTAGCAATGTTAACATTGTTGCAAGTGTGTTGAAATGTGGTGACCAAGACTTTCAGAAAACATTGATCACAGCTGAAATACTACAACAAATATCAATGAGTTTGTCCCGCCCCTTCAAAGACGAATTACTTTCAAAGCGCTGATGCTGGCGGGGGTGTTCTGAGGTGTCATTTTGACACATGGCCACATCTGAGAGCACGCTGCACTCGAGGGAATGAGCGCTGAGGTGGGCCATGAGGGGCAGTCGAGTGTGAAAGAGACTCTACCATGAGTAAACAGGCCCTGGCCTGCCTTTGCTAACCACTCTTTCCAAGCACTCAGATGCCCTTCTTTAATCATTAAACAAACACGACACCATTAACTATTCTGATCCGGGTTAATAGATCAGGACAACTGGAACAGACACCAGTGTCAATGGACAGTTATGGGAAATGCATCTGAAATTGACATAAAGTCATTAATAGATCATTAATAGACACATTTAGAAGGCCAGGCATCTATTACACATTGGCTTTTGATAGACAGTGATGGAAAAAGGGCAACAATGTTGAATCAACAAAGCTATCTTTTTATTTGTGTAACCCTCCCGCCTCTGCTGCATCCTTGAACCTGCCTCTGTCCATGTGATTTGTTTGTTTATCTGTCCCCATGTGTTCTGTTTATGTCTTCCACGTGTCTTGTTCACATCATGTGTCACTTCCAGTTACATCATGTCATCACTCAGCCCTGCTGTCTCATTATGTCTTTATCATTGTTTGCAATAAAGCCTCTCTAGTGTCACAGTCTTTGTCTGTCATTGTACGTCATTCACTGTTATTATATGTCATTCACAGATCATGTATGTCTTCAAAGCTTTCCACAGTCTTAAGTGTCGTTAATAAAGCCACATTTTTGATATCCCTGATGCATCCTCTCCTCCTGCTCCAGCCATGTTGTGACTATATGTTTATCTTTAGTATGTAGTGGTCCAAATATTTGGCAGGTTAACCTGAGCTGATGATGAAGGGGGCTAATGGGTTTAAATAATATACCTTGTACCTTGTTGTACCTTGTACAATATGCCTTTTTGACACAAAACAGCAACCATCACCCCCATAAGTATACAATAATAAATAAATACATATATTCTTAGATTGAGAAGAGGTGGTACAGTGCAGTGAATGTTTCGCTTCAAATGTGGAAAACAGGTTGTAAAGCAGATGTTAATGATTGGCAATAAAGGAGTGATTGCATTTATGCACTAAAGGTCAGAGTGTGAAGGAAGTAGCTGAATTTGCAGGTGTACTGAGGCGTACAGTCATACGGGTCTACCAGCAGTGGCAAAAATCCCAGACTACAGGAAATTCTGCTCGCAGACAAGGGCCGCCAGCACGTTTCATGGCTTGTGAATGAAAACTTTTTCACTTCCAGGCACGAATTGCTTCTTTAAGTCTATGCAGGTCCTTCACAAGCAATTTCTGAAAGAACACTCCACAGGGAACTGCATACCGTCAACATATGGAGCAGAGTGGCACACATTAGGTCTTTAGTCTTATGTGCTATCAGCCACAATTCTGAGAATTTCCAGATTTTTTAAAGTACTCATTCATTTGCTTGATTGGTATATAAAGCAATAAATAAATGGGTGCTTAATTCTGAAACATGTAATTAGCATTTTTAAATAACATTTAATTCATGACAAAATTTCTGTCTACATGCATGTCTGAAGGCAAATGACTGAAGGTAAAACTTTTCCAAACACTGCAGCATGTGTAGATCAATTAGTGCAGATTATTATTAGCCTGGCACTGGCCTGTCCTCAGTGCATCTACAATGAACTGAGAAGCAGGTACGCACAGGTGTGGACAGGTACAGACAGGTAACGACAGGCTCAGGCAAGCATCAGCAGGTCCAGAAGAGTGCAGACTGGTAAAGACAGAGAGCTACGGGCGTGTGCGGGCAGACGGCTGATTACAGAGACCGGGATGGCCAGTTGAGGATATGCACGTGTGAGTGGGAGAGCGTGTGTGTGTGTTTACCTATCTGGCAGGTCTTGCCGGTCCAGCCTGGAGGGCAGAGACACTGGAAGCCCTGAGGCGTCTCTCGGCACGTAGCCCCTCGCCCGCATGGACCCGAGTCACACTGCAGCACCGCTACAAAACCCAGAACAGAATGCATACAAATACATGCATAATTAACTGGTCTGCAGTCAAGAAATCAAATGCTTTAAATCAGAAAGGGAGTCTCCTTCAGTATACTGTCAGAAACAAAAGATACACAAAGATACACTGCTGTCCAATTAAGGAAAACCAATGTGAATGTACCCTTTTTGTTGTGATACACAGTACCAGTCAAAAGTATGGACACACCTTCTGGACACATTCAGTGGTTTTTAATTATTTAAAAATGTTGTGCATTGTAGATTAATACTAAAGTCATGTAAACTATGAATAAACACGTATGTAATTATTTAGTAAACAAACAAGTGTTAAACAAACCAGAATATGTTTATATTTTACATTCTTCAAAGTAGGCACCTCTTTCAACTCTGTCAAGAGTTCATCACTTTTATTTCTTGCCTCTTAATGTGTTTGAGAGCTCAGTTGTGTGTCTACTTTGAAGTAAAATCTAAAACATATTTTGGTTTCTTTAACACTTTTAAGTTTACTACATGATTCCTTATGTGTTCCTTCATAGTCTTACCTTTTACTCACATATATT
Source organism: Crenuchus spilurus (assembly GCA_036984385.1). Classification (NCBI taxonomy): domain Eukaryota; kingdom Metazoa; phylum Chordata; class Actinopteri; order Characiformes; family Crenuchidae; genus Crenuchus; species Crenuchus spilurus. The sequence continues at coordinate 11,768 of BRDA01011888.1, forward strand.
AAATTTTGCAACCTGTGAACATTTGTGATTTTTAAAATGCTTAACTGAAAAAAAATCTTAATTTCTGAATTCTAAAATCTTAATTAAAAAATATTAATTTCTGAATTCTAAAATCTTAATTAAAAAATCTTAATTTCTGAATTCTAAAATCTTAATAAAAAAATATTAATTTCTGAATTCTAAAATCTTAATTAAAAAATATTAATTTCTGAATTCTAAAATCTGTTTTGTCTGTGTTTTGTCCAGTGTTGTACTGAAATATTATTTATGTGATAAATCCACAGGCAAAGTGGCATCAAAAATGAGCAAAATAGCTCAAATAGTCCAAAGAGAAGCCTTACCAAAAATAAAAACTCTTATTATAACAAATGTTAATATTATTCAAAGTGCAAATAACCTGTGAAAGTAACAGCTTGATTTAAAATGAATAGTATTTCATGGTCTTTACAAATAACACTGCAGGCACTGTGTGCTAGCTAGCAAATTAAAGCCCCAGGGAATCCAAGTCTGTGATTGCTTCCTAACTGAGTTAATCTTTGTCTTGAGGGCACAAAATACGCAGGTACAAATCAGAAATGACTTCCCAATGTCGACATGCATTTTGTTTCTCATTTTGATGTAAATTAGGCGGTTCTAGCTAACTTCATCAATGATAAGGTTGGGGTCAGGTAGCGTTCATTGAAAATGCATCTTAGCATCAGCCTTGGAGGCCTTTCTGTGTAATTGTGCTTTTTCCCTCATTAACCCTGCAGTTTATCAGTGTTGCAGTACATTTACTTTGATTACAGATGATCACTCTCATGTGGGTCCTCACTTCAGTAGTAACTATTCACTACTGTATAATATTACTAAGTTACCAAATAGTTTATTAGTAGTTACTTAATAATAAGCCTTCAGACTAATAAAGCCTGCAATGGCCATCTCATGCAGATCAGTATGCATGAGCTGGGCTCTCATAACTGCATCTTATTCAAACACAGTCCAATTACAGTCATTGAGCTGAACCATCCTTCCAAGTGATAATCATTTTAATGCATGTTTATGATGATACTCAGCTCTGTGGGTACTTGTGGATCTCTCTGAGGGTGTGTGTGAGCTCAGAGGGTGTGTGTAATAACTGGAGGCAGACTGATTACACGGATGAGCGCTATGGTAGAAGTGTGTGTCTTTGAATGAATCAAAGTGAAAGTAACTGTGTGTGTGAAGAGGAGACTGAGTGTAACAGTGAAAGTGGTTGCCCTTGGATGTTCTTTTTACTCTCTGTTAATACATCCTGATAAATCATGTACATACATAGAGAGAGAGAGAGAGAGAGAGAGAGAGAGCATAGCTGCCGCCTTTTGTTGGAGCACATTTTTCTCCTGCTGTGTTCCTGATTGACCTTTTAAAT
>BRDA01011889.1:0-56463 GCA_036984385.1 Crenuchus spilurus
TATTGACATTTGCCATCTCCACATCATTGCATTCAGTTTTTATTCACAATTTGTTTAGTGTCCCAACTTTTTTGGAATCCGGTTTGTATAATTTTCATTCCACTTCACAATTATGTGCTACTTTGTGTTGGTCCATCACTTAAAATCTTAAAAGTTTGTGATTGTAAGGTGACACAATGTGAAAAAGTTTAAGGGGTATGAATACTTTTGCAAGACACTGTATTTGCATTTTGTATACTGTACCAGTATGGAAACTACTGTTTTCTGATTTAGGATAGTATTTATTGGTACACTAGCATTAGAAATATTGTACTCTCTGCAGCTGTATGTTGTTATTGTTGATCTGATACTGCCGGTGCCTCTACCTCGCTACTACTCTCTGACTGGAATGTGTTTGTACTGATATTATGCAAATCTGTTTTTAACTGTATTTGTCTAACCAGCATATCAAAACTGCTAAAAAAAGAGACATTCATGTTGGCCCCCAATCATCTCATAACACAACATGGCTCAAATTGAATCAAAAGGTTTTAGCATTAAATATATGATTTAATGTCCAATACAAAAATGCCTGTCCAATACAAAATTGCTTTCATCACCACTGCAGTTTTCACATGTTTGCACTACAACAAATGTGGATTTTATGTAAATAAATGTAAATAAAAAACAGCAGAAAATTGCATTAATTGAGAGGCCATGAGTCTCAAAAGAAGTGCACTAACTGTAACATGCACTGTTGTCAGGTGCTGCTAAATGGTGACAGCTAGGAAGCAATATGATCCAGTTTGATCACCTTAGAGATGAATAAATGGTTGAGCAAAATGTTAATTCCATGTTTTATTTTATGCTGGTACAGCTGTTTAGTCTGTTGTCAGCCAGCCTCTTTATGACTCTCAATAAAGAGTAGACTATAAAATATGATTATATATTTACAGCACCCTGCTGGCCACCGAATCTGTAACAGACACTGTTAGACACTGCACTGCTGTGTTGTTGCAGTTTTATTAGATAGAAGTGTATTTACTCAAGAGTTTTCAGGTGTGTTGTTCATTAAAAGGAGAAATGAAAGCTGTAGTACAAGCTCTACCACAAAGACTCAGTGCTTTGACAGTCTTATGTAGAACCCTGTCCAATCACAACCCACTACTTGTGTTTATAAGGTCACCATCTTTCCCTTTTGCTTTGCTGCTTTCAGTTGCTGGTGTCTCTCTTCCTCCTTCCCCTCCTCCACCAGGTTGGTCACAGTCCTGTGAAAGGAGTAGGCTCATATCAAACAAGGAACCCAAACTCGCCTAGATCAGGGACTATGCCAAAGACGTTTTGGCATAGAAACGTTATCTTCAAATTGAACACCAAAATCAGGGACTGACATATGGTTTTTCTATCACTCCTGTTTTTGAGTCTTCATGGCAGAACCCTACAGCATGCTATAGATCACTGTGACCCACGCAGACAACGCACTGCATGTAGGGTGCCAAGTGCCCTTGGGAAGGGGCACCAAAAATCATCAAAATAACAGTAGTCATAACAACATATTTCAAATAAAAATACATAAATCATGTTAATAGATTTGAGAAGGTTCTAGCTTGAGTGACGCCCTCAGCAAACACGTTCTTTCATTCTGACATTGTGAAAATTGAATAAAGATCATAATCTAGTTAAATATTTTCTAAATGAAATTATATTCTGCCAATCATTGTTATTAGCATTGTTTTTATTTTTTTATTTTAAGGTTTATTTTAAGGTTTATTTTAAGTCAACTGTCAGGAAAAATATATTTTAGCCTTGTACCTCAAAATTAAGAAGTATAATCAATACACACAAATGAGTCAGAGGAAGAAAGAGCCAATCATTTTTTTAAAATCACAATTACTGCATCATTCATTTTTTAGATTTAATGACAAAAAGTCAGATCAAAGATATTTTCTTTGCATGGGAAAAAATCCTGTTGATTGAGGACGATTAATTAGTTTGGTGTCTTTTAAAGATTTTAATTTGGTCACTTACTTATTTTCGACTGTTTTCAAAACATGAATATTGAGAAGTTTTTTGTAAATAAATGCACTGACATACTGAATTATTGTTCATTTCTGGGGTGGGAGTATGTGTATGTGTGTGTGTGTGGGGAGGGGGGGATTGGATTTGGGGAGTATGGGGGTATGGTATGGGGGAGTGCTTAGGGCACCCAAATGCCTAGCGCTGGCACTGGACTTTTACCAAATGGCTGATAACACACTTAAAACTGAATTTGGGATATTTCAACTTTTTTATTTAACATTGAACCCCTTTTCACATTTGCCAAAAATGCCATTTTTGCCTAATTTTGGCGAGTCATTTGAGGATCCCTCTATAATATAACATTAAATGTCAGTGGAGATCTATAACCCTGAACGCAGCCCAGAATTTCTTCATCTAGGGTGAGTAAGCTAGTTCACATTTATAAAACATTTTTATTGTGTTTAGTCTGTAATGTTTTAACTGTTGCAGTTGTGTTTGATTTTTTAAGCACCGAGTTTTGTCTCAGCTTGATCGCCATTGTGAGGAGGTCTGTACAGCTGTAGCTGCTGGGCCACCTGCTCCTCAACATACACTCACTCCCAGATTCCTGAACAGTTTGATGATCTTCCTGATTAAACACACCTGATTCAACTCAGCGGGTAATGAGCATGTTTAATTGTAGCGTTAGAGCAGAGAAACCACCAAACTGTGCTGGACACCAGCCCTCCAGGACTGAAATTTGTCAGCCTTGCTATAAGCTCAGAGTCAACAACTTGCTGGAGGCATCAAAGCAGAGCTAAAGAACAGTAACACTGTCCTACCTCACCCTTCTACCACAGAAGATTGAATACCTGGAGCAGCAGCATTTGTGAATTTTACCAGACACAACACTACTAGAAAAAATAAATTCCTTCTGAAATAAAACTGTGTTGTCATGCGTAATGTTGCCTACTCAGGAATCCTCCATGGTAAGGTCATCCTGGGTTTCATGTGGACAAGAGGAGAAAAGGATGAAGGGCAAGGAGCAGTGCAGTTTGCTTTCATCTTCATTTTTTCAGAAGTTTGTCTCTGCACACTGTTTGGATACAGTTGCTGTGGGTTCTTTTAGGGAACCGCAGACTAGTGGCAAACCTCTTTCAGCTGCACACAAACCAGCTGTAAGCTCCACACTAACAGAGGCATCATTTGGTTTGGCATCAGCCCACTACATATGAGCTGGTATTGAGGAATGCTTGCACAACTACACTGATCATGTTTTTATAATATTCCCGTAGTACCTTTTCATGTCATGACACACTGGTTAGACGCTGTTAATCACTTCCTTTTTATGAATGGATGGCATCCTCTGGGCCTCATTGTCCCAGGCGGCATGGTATTCCTTTACATGCTGTGTTGGCTCAGCTGAAGTATTCAGTGGAGAATCTGAAGGCTGTGGTATTCACCTGCTTGTATGTATCTTTCTCTACACTGGCAGTCAGATTGGATACCCACTGGATAAAGGAGAACAGGATGAATTTCTGGAACGGCACTTTGGAAACCAGCAACTGCACGAGTGCCAAGATGCTGCACAATAACAAGAACATGCATCACTGTGTGCAGGTTTTTGCTGACCTGAACAATTCAGTGGATCATTAAAGGATCCAAATGGGAGGGAATGGAAGTGGGTAAAGGGATTGGACATGCATGTAAACAGAGGCTGGTAAAGTGAAACAGAGCTGGAGACAAGGAGAAGGATAGAAATAGAGACAAGGAACACAACCCAGACAATTAATGAAACAGGAACAGTACTTGGGGGAAAAGCAACAGTGAGTTTGTGTAAAGGAACCGGACTTAATATTAATTTCTAACACTTTACTGGCAACTGAAATGCCCTGTAATGTAATTCTTGATTGTATATGGCACTGTGCACACTGCAACACTGTGACATGCTTTCATTAAATGAACTTGAGTGTATTGCAATTAACCTGCTTCATGTTAATATTTCTGTATATGTTTCAGAAGAGATGCAAGTCATAAATGCCTATACTGAGAGGGTACTTCCTTTCCCAGTGCATAACCAATCTAACTAATTGCATTCTGACTTTTCTCCCTTTTCAATTACCGAGAGCCCTGTGAATTTGAGCCATGTCTAATGGTCATATTACTCTTCACTTATTGCACATTATGGATAAGAGGATGAAGTTCACAAGAGGTTCTTGGTGGACGTGATCAAAGTTTCTTTTGGATGAGTTTCACAGTTCTGCATGTTTTTTGAACAGAATATTTGAAGATGAGTGGAATGCTCTGCTCTGTGCCTGGTGAAGGTGTAGGGGCCTCGCTGCAATACTGACAGTAATGGATCAGGGTTGCCATGTCCTACAAAAATATCCATCCCTTAAGTCAGTCTAAAACCCACCCTTCAGAAGCTTAAACTAGCCCAAAATATATGTCTGTCACACGTTTGAAGCAAATGGCAAAACAACTATAAATGTACGACTTAGTATTTTGTTTATAAGGGATTATCAGTCCATCAAACATTTTTCTTTTTCGAAGTCCTTGCAATACTGCTTGTCGTATTTCCCCATTTACCTGGCATATTAGCTAGTGACTGTTTTCTCTTCAACTGTTGTCTCTCTCTCTCTCTCTCTCTCTCTCTCTCTCTCTCTCTCTCTCTCTCTCTCTCTCTCTCTCTCTCTGTCTCTCTCCTTTTCAGGCTATCTTTCCCTATAATTGTTGTTCTCTTCGTTGTTATTGTTGTATTCAAACTTCCTTGGTGTCGACTTATGCACGTTTGCCTGCCGTGTTGAAGTAATATCCTAGGCAACACCCACTTTTTTGTTGTTGTTTTTTTTGGCGGCTGCGGTAATTTTTAAAAGTAGCCCAAAAAAACGCACCCCGCCACCCTTGAATTTTCACCCGCGACTGGATTTTCAAACAAACCTAATTTGGTGTGAAAACCACAAACCTGGCAACTCTGTAATGGATGGATCTTAAGATGACATAGATATAATGTAGCAGCAAATTCTGAACTTGAAGTTGAAAAAGAAGTTTAATTTTGAACAAAGTTTGCTTAATGATGCTAATGTAGGTAACAAAAAATGGAAGCTTACCTGAACAATTAGAATTTTGCAATGGCTAAATCATCACACTTGCAAAAACTGCAAGTTCCAAAACTGCATTCATTTAATTAAAGTAATCTCATAGAATTTTCTTATGGAAACTTTATCTCTATCTATAGCACTTCTATTAAAATCTATATAGATGCAGAAAACTTCATTGTACAGCTGACCTCAGCATTTAACCCATCCATGCAGTGAAACACACTCGTGAACACACTAGGCTGTGAACATGTGCCTGAAGCACTGGGCAGCCCTATCCACAGCACCAGGAGAGCAGTTGAGGGTTAGGTGCCTTGCTCAAGGACACTTCAGTCATGACAAGCCTGGGGATCAAACTGATGACCTTACAGTCACAAGATCAGATCCCCAAACACCAGATCATGGACACCCTATAAAATAACTCCAATACAGTGCCAGTAAGAGCATATGCAAATTTATTCAAGATTACAAAATGGTATAAAGCAATGTATGTAATGATTAAGGTATGAAGTATGCATGATGTTAATGGTCTACCTGTTAGCTATATTAGCTTTGGAGTTTCAGTGCTTAAGTAGCAAACATGCACCAAATATGTTTTGGCTGACTGAGTACACTGGGAACTATATTTTTAATAGCTCCCAAACTCTCAAGTGATGTCAACTAGAGTCTCCAAATCAAAGCCTGTTCCATCTTTCCATTTCAATCATGTTGTACACTTCGACAGGATTTGAAGTTCACCGGCAGTTCGCTACTTTCATTAGCACCCACACATCATCATTGTGTGGCAGGGTCAGGCCCTGGCCATGCGCAATCTCTGTATCATCCAATAGAGGGGAGTGTTTAGTTTCCCAGCCATCTCCTAATGGAATTACCCCTCAACCGGGACGGAGGGGGCGGCTGAGTGCCCTGGGCTGGAGATACGGCCCGCGCTCCTCCTCTTCTCCTCCTCTGTCCATTATCCCTCACTCCAGCATGAAGACAGGATGAGTGCTGTGATCCCAGAGGCACCGTGTCCAATGCAACCTTCACTCCACTCCCACATGGGCACCAGTTTAAAGCTAGCCCCTGAAAGTATGCAAAAAAGCTGAATAGCAAACTCAGAAAGTTGGACCCAGTTTCTTGGTCTTGCTTTGGTTACATGAATAGTGAGTTTAAGTACTTGAATTTTAATTGGAGTTTGATTATTTGGGTACTTCACCCAAAATTGCTTACATAGCTAATAAACTGCTAGCGCCATTGTATCATATCTGTCAAGTCAGATTTATTCACACACTTTGGCCTATAACTTTATGTAAGAACTGACAATGAGCGATTTGTGTGGGTCAATGTCAAGTTGTTTTGTCTGGCAAATGGAGGAGATGGACATTCTGCACATAGTTGACAAATGGCAAATATAACCCAAAGCTGGAAGGAGATGTTTGCCCTGAAGTCAGGAAAGCTCCATGTTTGTTTTGTACTGCGGAGTGGTTCATACGTCCATTTCAAATGAGCAAATGTTGACTGTATCAATCAATTTCCATGTTTGAATATACACTACAAGTATTAAAGCAAGTACACAGTAAATCTGCCAGTGTTAAATCAACACTATTAGAGTTAAATTAACACTGAGGGTGTCAAAATGTAACACTCTCAGTGTTAATTTAACACTCATAGTGTTGATTTAACACTGGAAGATTTACTGTGTAGCAATGATTTATACAGGGTGTCTTGTTCACTTCTTTACCAAAACAATCTTGAATAACTTTGAAATTAATGAAGATCTGGCGATGAAATTTGATTTAAATATTCCTCCGCCTGTCTGAAAAAGACTGGTGTTACAACATGTGCCGAAAATGTCCAGCATACAGTTCTCTCCTCATCATTTAGTGATGTGGTCTGCATTTTTTTTGGCAGATTTATATTTCTGTTGTGTCTTCTGAATCGAGTTTGTTATCCAGTACATTCACACCATGAACACCTCCTGTACTGTGCACTGATACATTATGCATGGATCACTCTCAGGGTGAAATTATCGACATCCCATGCTGTGTCCATGAGGATAAATGAGGGCTTTAATGTCTCACTGTAGCAGCGGGCATCTTATTGAGACAGCTGGATGGGTACCGGCCTCTACTCCACAAGCCATGGATATTAGCTGTCAGAAATTAACACCCATTTATTCACACTAGAATAGTGCATGGCAGTTTTTTCACACAGACTGAGGAATATTTACTCCACATTATGTCACCATATCTTAATTAATAATTAATGTTATCGAAATTATCCATGCTCATTTGGGTAAAAAAGCAAACAAGATATACCTACAACCAATATCTTACAATTAAGTCAGCTTGCCAACAAACTAGCATGTTTATTAACACCTACTGTACTTTAACCAAAGAGGTTTTCCCTAAATGTTTTACAGAGTCACCTTATCCTGACCTATTTAAATGACTGCTTGAGTCAATGTTATTGTCAGTTGGATATGTTGGAGCTCCAACAAAAGAGTGCATGTGCAAAAGACACTGTACACTTGTACTTCTTTCAGTTAATGAACACATTATTGTCCAATTTTTATAATGACTTTTACAGGTAGTGTTACTCCCATATATATAAAGTACCACTCCAAAGTTTGGGGGTCACCCAAATATTTTGCTTTGACAAGTACTTTTATTTCATCCGATTATTTTTTCTGCTGTTTCGAGACTTCCAAGTGTTGCTGCTTCAGATACTCAAGCTTCCATAGTAGAAAGGGAAGGTAGGTGTCACATCCTCACCTGACCCCCGACCACTTCCATGTGTTTACGTCATGGTCCATGCCCCCTTGTGATGTCATGTCATCCTACACGTCTGTTCCCGCATGTTTCTCACTAATTAAGCCCTGTATATATTCTCCCCTGCTGATCTTGTCATTGCCAGCCATTGCTTATGTCTCAGCATGTGTATCCTGATGTCTTGTGTGCAATAAACTATCCTATATTGGACTACACTGCTGATTCCTGTCTCATCCACCACATGTTACAGTAGGCTTAGGTACAGCTGTTTACTCTCCAACAGACGTTTGGCATATATTTTCTGCAAGGCATCATGGGACATAAGAGTATTGTTGGTAATCTAGAATACTAGATATTAGTCCATAAACAACCTCAGTAAATATTATTATTCTTTAGAATAAGAGATACAGTGTATTACAGATGTGAGTACACCCCTCACATATCTACAGATATTTAAGTATTTCTTTTCATGGGACAACACTGACAAAATGACACTTTGACACAATGAAAAGTAATCTGTGTGCAGCTTATATAACAGTCTAAATTTAGTCTTCCCTCAAAATAACTCAATATACAGCCATTAATGTCTAAACCACCGGAAACAAAAGTGAGTATACTCCTAAGAGACCATACCCCTAAATGTCCTAATTGAGCACTGCTTGTCATTTTTCCTCCTAATGTCATGTGACTTGTTAGTGTTACTAGGTCTCAGGTGTGCATAGGGAGTAGGTGTGTTCAATTTTGTAGTACAGCTCTCACACTCTCTCATACTGGTCACTGAAAGTTGCAACATGGCACCTCATTGCAAAGAACTCTCTGAGGATCTTAAAAGTTGTTGCGTTACAAGAAGATTGCCAACACCCTGAAACTGAGTGGCCAAAATCATCCAGCATTTTAAAAGAGCTGGGTCCACTCAGAACAGACCTTGCGTTGGTCGTCTAAAGAAGCTGAGTGTATGTGCTCAGCATCACATCCAAATGCTGTCTTTGAAAGATAGATGCAGGAGTGCTGTCAGCATTGCTGCAGAGATTGAAGAGGTGGGGTGTCAGCCTGTCAGTGCTCAAACCATACGCCGCACACTACATCAAATTGCATGGCTGTCACCCCAGAAGGAAGTCTCTTCTGAAGTCTGTACACAAGAAAGCCCGCAAACAGTTTGCTGAAGACATGTCAACAAAGGACATGGATTACCAGAACCATGTCCTATGATGAAGATTAATTTGTTTGGTTCAGATGGTCTCAAGCATGTGTGGCAGCAATCAGGTGAGGAGTACAAAATGTGTCATGCCTACAGTCAAGCATGGTGGTGGGAATGCCATGGTCTGGGGCTGCATGAGTGCAGCAGGTATTGGGGAGTTGAACTCCAATATGTACTGTGAAATAATGAGGCAGAGCATGATCCCCTCCCTCTCGAAACTGGGCAGTGTTCCAGCATGATAATGACCCCAAACACACCTCTAAGACAACCACTGCTTTATTGAAGAGGCTGAGGGTAAAGGTGATGGACTGGCCAAGCTTGTCTCCACACCTAAGCCTAATAGAACATCTTTGGGGCATCCTCAAGCAGAAGGTGGAAGAGCGCAAAATCTCGAATATCCGCCAGCTTCGTGATGGATCAGTGGAAAAGCATTCCAGTGGCAACCTGTGAAGCTCTGGTAAACTCCATGCCCAGGAGAGTTAATGCAGTTCTAGAAAATAATAAAAAAATATTGACACTTCAGGAACTTTCACTAAGGGGTGTACTCACTTTTGTTGCCAGTGGTTTAGACATTAATGGCTGTTTATTGAGTTAATTTGAAGGAAGAATACATTTAGACTGTTATATAAGTTGCACACAGACTACTTTTCATTGTGTCAAAGTTGTCATTTTGTCAGTGTTGTCCCATGAACAGATATACATCCAGAAATGTGAGGGGTTTACTCACTTTTGTGATACACTGCATGTACACGCATTTTAACTAGAGCATTTAAAAAAGAAAAAGCTATAAGCTAAAAGATCACTGTCAACAATTTGTGGGAGACACCAAACCTAAAAAGCAGTGACACTGTCCTACCTCATACTTCTACCAAAGAAGATTAAATATTTGGAACAGCAACATCTTTAAATTTCATCATAGTCTGGAAATGAACAGAAAAAGTAAATGAATGAATTAAAATTAAATGGAATGGATAATCACAAACCTCTGAACAATAGTCATACATCAAAATAAATACATATATTTTGCATTTCCCTTGAAAATCAAGGTCCATGAGTCTCGAGAAAGTGTGTTGAGGCACAGAATCCAAAGTGTCTGAAGTCCAGTGTGAAGTATTCGTAGTCTATGATGGTTTTGGGTGCCTTTTCATCTGTTAGTTCTGGTCCACTGTGTTTTATCAAGTCCACCATCAACACAGTGACCTATCAGGAGATTTTACAGCACTTCATACTTCCTTCTGCTAACATATGGAAATGCTGATGTCCTTCATCAGAACTTAGTACCTGCTTACAGTACCAAAGCTATTACCAGATGGTTTGCTGACCATGATGTTACTGTGCTTGACTGGCCAGTCAACTCTCCAGATCTGAACTCCATAAAGAGTCTTCAAGGTATAGATAAGAGGAAGATGAGAAATACCAGATCCAACAATCTAGACAAGCTGAGCACTATCAAATAAGCTGGGCTTCAACAACATCTCAGCAGTGCCACAAGCTTCCATGCCACACTGGAATTTGTGGTAAAGGAGCCCCAACCATGTATTAAGTGTATAAATGAGCTGCTTGTCAGAAGTTGAACATTTCTGTATTATACATCCTTTTCTGTTCAATCATACAAAAATATTCTAGTAATTTAAGAAACTGAAAATCAAATTTTCCTGAGCTATAAGCCATACTAATCAACATTAAAACAAAGTAAAGCTTGCAATATGTCACTTTACATGTAATGAGTACTTTTTAAATTCAATGATGAAGAAAAATTTTACTTTTTCACAATATTTCACATTTTTAAGTGACCATAGAAATACACACAAACCCACTGTAAATGAAGAAACAATAGATATTGTGCTCTATTTGACAGAACAATATAAATTCCACTGTAACTGCCTTCCAAACTGTATATATACACTGTAAAAAATGAACTTGCCCTGTTGTTAACCTAACTTAAATATTGTAGTTGGTATGACTACCAAGCACTGAATTTGTTGTGATAACTCAATGTTTCATGTTTATATGTTTACTAACTACGCTTCCTGAGTTTACCTAACTTAAAATTTTAAGGCAGCATGGACACTAACTTTTTTAAGATGCAACAACACAGATATTTTTTACAGTGTATATATATATATATATATATATATATATATATATATATATGAATTCACAGCAAAATTTTCACAGTCTTAAATGACTCTAGCAGATGACATATGCTGTATGAAACATCTTGCAGATTCCCCCAGGCAGCCTGACATCCTCAGGCTTGGTAGACTGCTGCGTGGGTGTGATTTAAAAAAGCACCACCATTCTCGGGTACATGTTGTTTGAGCTATCACCAACCTGTCAGACGGACGCTGACCAAGACTGTCTACAGATTGCAAAACTACAGCAGATGATAAAGTCTGCTTCTTACTTAGTGCATCTGTTACTGTTGCGTGAGGCTCCCATGCCTAATATATATCATTACGAGGGAAAATGGTCCATAAATCTTCTTGTGCATTTTTCTCTCTGCCTTTTTTTTCCATTTCAATGGCGACACAAGGAGAAACTTGAGAAGACAGTGATGGGGAAATTATAGCCTACATATTGCATATTTATCCGGCACCTGTGTGTTGCCATCTGTTTTTTTCAGCATAAACAGGTGATGGAACATATTGAATGCAGTCTGCCAAGCCCATTTTCCTTGGCTACGGTATGCACGCAGTAGTTGGGAAATTGGAATTTGCGCCAAAATGCTTGCAACATCCTCTTTTTCCAACTTGTGAAGTCTTCTGTTCTTGTCTTTTGTATTCCCTCCAACACTGCACTTTTCATGCCTGCAGCTATGGCTTCCCCAAGCAAGCCTAAACATTTCTGAATCCATAAAACCTTTTAATTGTTTTCAAGAGGGAAGGTTATGGTTATGTGACAGAAGAAGATCCCTTTACACTATAAGCTCAACAAAAGAACATTAGTCCTCTTATTAATGCAGTTATAGGTGATAGATTGATGTACTTTATTCATACCCAAGCGGAAGTTTGGGTACAACAGTAGCAACAACATTACAAATAATTAATAAACATTTAATTATACACAGTACAGACATTTAGACACAGAAGACAGACATCGGTGTAAAGTACAGAAGCAACTACATCTGACCTTGTCTACATTTACAACCCCAAATATCAAAAGCTGGATTGTTGACTTTTATATCATTGCTGACATCATAAACATGTATACAAATAAATGAAATGAAGTTGATCAGGCAAAACGTGAAATGTATTTAGGTCATCTGTCTGCAATGAAATAAATGTCAAAGTAAACATAAAAAACTGGTTTCTTTTCTTGTGTCTTCGATATTATCACTTTTTTTTGTTGAGAGTTGTACATCTGCATTGCCATGGACATGCCAGTACAGGGAAAGCTTGGTTTTCATCATTAATCTGTTCTAAAGTGTCTGATGATAACCAAAACAAACGATAACTGAAGCAATATTTCCCATAAGACATAATGTAAATCCAATTAATCTGTTTCAGAAACAAAAACATTTTATATAGATTAACTATAGTGTTACATACAGAACACAGTGAGAAATAAATACAAAAGACTAATGAAATAGATAAATATAACATCACTCTTACAGTTTTACACTCCATTTTAGAGCGCACCGGTGTGGTCCACCTGTTTTGTACACCCGTTTTCAGATTTCTCGGCCGATTGTCTTCGCATCAGGTGGTGCTGTGCGCTGTCACTTTAGTGTGATGTGTTTTCTTTTGCTTTGAGTATTATCAACAAGAAACAAGCCAGAATGAACAACAAACACATGCATGACTGAGGAATGCATGGGTAGATGCTTTGTTTTTGCAAAATTAGTGGTGAGTCATGTGGACACACCAATGAAAACCGGGTGGATGAATGATAACTGGGACAATAATAACTGAGGTTCCACTGTAGTTTGGTTATTGGACATCTTATCAATGAAGTAAATTCTAAGCTCTTGTGGATGCAGACAAGAAAGTCACTATTCTGAGCTCCAGTTTTACAGGAATAAACTTTTCTCTGCATATACTTTTTAGACACTGATGAATGTAATTAATATATAATTCTTAAAGAGAGACTCATTTGTGTGTAAGCACAGTTATGAGGTCTGCATAAGCTCATATCATTAAGAAGCAATCTGGATGGCTTGCTGACTGGATGCCAACATTCTGTCTGTGCTTTTTTCATATGTCTTATTGGTAAAGACAGCATGTCCCAATTATGAAAAAACACATAAATGGATTAATGTGCAGTGTACAGCTGTTTGCAAATGTGATTAAGCATAGGCAACTAAATCTGTTAAGTAAATTTTGCATCACTGATGTGTGTATGTGTGTGTAAAACAGCATGGCTCTTATTGATCCCCATGGTTATAATAGGATTTAAACTTGGAACATAGCAAATACTTTAATCTCTAATGCAACTGTAATATGTAACGGCTTACAGAGATGTAAAATATAATGAAAACAGCACTTGTTGAAGTAGCAAAGTGACAAAATACAAATGAAGCTACAGTGGTGCTTCAAAGTTAGTGAACCCGTTAGAATTTTCTATATTTTTGCATACATATTACCTAAAACATCATTAGATTTTCCTAAAGTCTAGAAGTCCTAAAAGTAAATAAACCCAGTTAAACAAATAAGCCAATAATATACTTTGGACATAAACATTTCTTTATTAAGGACAATGATCCAGTATGACATATTTGTGAGTGGCAATGTTTCTGATAACTCTTCTTTATCCATTCTTTGGTAGAACAATTTGTGTGTTTAGGGTCATTGTCTTGCTGAATGATCCACTCTCTCTTGAGATTCAATTCATAGACAAATGTCTTGACATTTTCCTTTATAACTCTCTGATATAATTCACAATTCATTGTTCCATCAGCGATGGTAAGCCGTCCTGGCCCAGATGCAGCAAAACAGACCCAAACCATAATACTACCACCACCATGTTTCACAGATGGAATAAGGTTCTTATGCTGGAATGCAGTGTTTTCCTTTCTCCAAACATAATGCTTTTCATTTAAACCAGAAAGTTATATTATTGTCTCCTCCACCCACAAAACATTCTTCCAGTAGCCTTCTGGCTTGTCCACGTGATCTTTAGCAAACTGCAGATGAGCATCAGTGTTCTTTTTGGAGAGCAGTGGCTTTCTTCTTGCAACCCTGCCATGCACACCACTGTTGTTCAGTGTTCTCCTGATGGTGGACTCATGAACATTAGCATTAGTCACTGTGAGAGAGGCCTGGGGTCCTTTGTGACCTCGCCAACTATTACACGCCTTGCTCTTCGAGTGATCTTTGTTAGACAGCCACTCCTGGTGAGAGTAACAATGGTTTTGTTATGCTTCAATCAGCTTCAATCATGCACAGTTTTTTAAACACCCCTTATCAAATTACATATCTGTTTGTTGCTGTCATTTACATGGAGCAAATTAAATGTGATATACAAAAGTAATGCACAATTTTGGTTTATTTGCTAAATTTAACTGAAAACATACAGTAGAGCTGTACTTTCACACAGGCCACAGTTGATGACTTATTTTCCAACATGTTAAACTCAGTAGCATTAAAATGTTCCATGCTGAGGAAGTGTTCAGTGATTTCCAGTTCAGCTAAACATGCAATATAAACAAGGGTGTACTAACTTTTGCACAATACTCTATTAAATAAGCACTGACACTCAGACAAAGGCTGAAACTGGACCTAGCTAAAGAAGCACATAAACCTGAAGCTCTGTGCAAACACAAAGTAATACAGTCTAATGGGTCACCACCGAATATGCTGACGATTGAAGAAAATGAAAGGATGCCTCCAGCCCACATTGTGTTTTAAACTATTGAATGAGGTGGATCCATTATGCTATAGGCAGCTATTTCGTGGAAACCATTAGGGCTGATGATTACTGCACATGGTTGTATAATGGCCGAGTAATATGAAGCCACTTTAAAGAACCATGTGCCTGGTGCAAACACTGATCTCTAATGATGTTCTTATTCCAAGATGTTAACGTCCCCAAACAAATGCCCCAATTCTGTTTAAAGGCTAAGCACCAGCTCACATACCAACACATGAATAGTTTAAAGACAACAGAGAAAAAAAGGGTTTACAAAAGACAAACTCAAAATATAAAGTGTAAAAAGATTGTTTTGTCCTGCCTGCTGTTATTTTATGTCTTGTAAGTCTCCAAAATGTAATTCATACACTATGTATTGAATATACTAGAATATACTGCAAATACATATTGCTATTCTCTACCAAGTCATTGAAAAATCCAAGCTGGGTTTTGTCCACTCCATGGGCCAGCAGGACTCTCTTTTAGCACTACTTTACTCTACTCAATATACAGTTATTCGAAAAAACAAGCTTGCTGTATGATTTGAAAACAGAGTTTTTCAATATAAGAGTGGTAGTAAAGGTTACTATTCTTACCAGAATTGTCTGGTACTGCTTTATTCACTCAAATCTCAAGGGCTGTATTGTGTTATTATGGTCTTCCTTCACCTTAAAATATCCTGAAATATTTAAGGACGGAAATATCCTGTCCTTCTAGCCAATGAGCCCCACCCCCTGTCAAAAAAGGGTCAAAAATAAATTTATTGTAACAGTAATTTGTGTACGGTAAACATAACTTGTGAAGTGAAAAATAAAAATGAGAAGCGAAAGTGTATGTATTACATTTACAACCATAATATTTCATTTATGATTATGTTTTTAATTTACAATTTTACAGTTTCATTTACAGATTTACATTAACGTTTACGATACTTAAAACTTACGTTTACAATACCTGTTTTATGTTTACGCTTAAGCTGAGCCTGTTTTGAGGCCATACAGTTGTGCTCTCTTCGTATCTAGCAGCGCCTAGTTTCAGGGCACGTCATGTGGGCACGTGACGTTAGGGCAGTGAGGGCACGTCTATGTGGATCATGTGACCGAGAGAGGGTACATCTAAATTATTATTTTTTATTATTATTATTTTGGGCCACACAGACAGACATTCACACATACACTTAAAAAAAATTGACAAAAGGGCACTTTGGGCAGAAAGGGCCAAAGGGACAGGTGCTCCAGCACCCTCTGCCCCCCCTCTGCATGTGCCTGGTAGAGTTTCCTCTAGACTGGGATTTTTCCCACTGCTGCTAAATGATCATACGGTTCAATATACCTGCAAATTCAGCTACTTCCTTCATAATATAGCCTTTGGTGTCCAAATGCAATCAATTCTTTTTACCTATCATTTACATCTGCCTTGTATTATTCAAACAACAAATGAGATATTCACAGCACTGCACCAGCTCTTTTCAATCTATGAATCCCATTGCATACACCACAGATATTTGTAGCCTGATCATCCTTGTGCAATGCCATTTGCAGGAGCCTGAACCCCCTTAAACTTAAAATGTGTCTGTTTTGTCTAAGGAGCTTATGCATAGTGTATTGTCTAACCCACCCATATGCATCTAACATTATGTCTAAAAATGTAATAACAGAGCATTTATAAATATAACTATAACTAGCTGCGTATTAAAATGGCTTTACTAGAATTGTCTCAGCTGAAATGCATATAGCAGCTGTGCTGCAGAAGCAGTGGCTCTAATCTAAAGTAATGCTCTTGCTGCCTGGCACCATTAATAGGGTGGCGAGTCGGTGGCTTCCACTGAAGTATTACAGCCTAATGAAGTGCTTTAATTGACTCTTGTGGAGGCTGTGCCATCGCTGCTCTCTTTATAGATGTCCTCCTAGCCTCTCAGGCTAATAGCAGCGGAGGGCCTGCTTTACTGACTAGGCTTTTAGTGGCCATTTTGTGGGAGGTTTGATGCTCTTTGCTACTGACAGTAAAATGTGTGAATGGGAGACTAATAAAGGACCAATTTGAGCAATTTTCTCCCAGATACAGGTAGCATGAAGAGTGTTTGAATGTGTGTGTGTTTGGTAAGTGTGGTAAGTCTCAAGACAGAGAGTTCCATAGTAAGCTTGAAAACATATAATATAATAAATAGATACATATTTTATGTGACTAGTGTACAATCCAAATTAAATTGTCAAGCCTGGAGTGACAAACTGTATGAGTCTGCAACAGCTGTTTTCAGCCCTATTCCTGGAGTGTCCCATAGCATACATACTGGCCACTGCACTGGTTTATATACATTGTATCTACACTAATTTTACATTTTATCAGCTCCACTGACCGTATACAGTGCCTTGTAAAAGTATTCACCACCCTTGGATTTTTACATATCTTGATACATTACAACCTGTATTTAAATGTTTTTTTTTTAAACCTGAATTGTATGTGATACATCTACACAAAATAGTTGGTGAAGTGAAATTAGAAAAATATATGTATAATAAAATTGGAAATAAAAAATTGGCATGTGCATATGTATTCAACCCCTTTGCTATGAAGCAAAAAAAAGTTCTGGTGAAACCAATTTCCTTCAGAAGTCATATGCTTAGTGAAATGAAGTCTACCTGTGTGCAATTTAAGTGTCACATGATCTGTCAGTATACAGTATACACACCTTTTCTGAAAATTCCAGATGCTGCAACATCATTAACTAAGAGGCACCATTAACCAAACAACATCATGAAGACAAAGGAGATCTCCAAACAAGTCAGGGACAAAGTTGTTGAGAAGCACAAGTCAGGGTGGGGTTATAAAATATATCCAAATCTCTGATGATCCCCCAGAGCACCATCAAATCTATTATCATCACATGGAAAGAATATGGTACCACAACAAACCTGTCAAGAGAGGGCCACCCATCAAAATTGTCAGACCGGGCAAGGAGGGCATTAAATAGAGAGGCAGCACAGAGAACAAAGGTAACTCTAAAACAGCTGCAAGGTTCCCAAGCAGAGACTGGAGTATCTGTCAATATGGCCACAATAAGCTGTATACTCCATAGAGCTGGGCTTTATGGAAGAGCAGTCAGAAAAAGGGAAAAATAGGAAGCAAAATGTATGAAGGAATGTATGGAGGAAGATACTCTGATCAGATTAGACCAAAATTGAACTTTTCAACCACCAAGGAAAACGCTATGTCTGGCACAAAACCAACACATCTGATCACCCCAAGAACACCATCCGCACAGTGAAACATGGTGGTGGCAGCATCATGCTGTGGGGATGTTTTTCAGCAGCAGGAACTGGGGAAGTGGTCCAAGTACAGGGGAAGTTGGATGGTGATAAATACAGGGATATTGAGCAAAACCTGTTTTGGTCTGTCAGTGATTTGAGACTGAGACAGAGGTTTACCTTCCAACAGGACAATGACCCAAAGCATACTGCTAAAGCAACACTCGAGTGGTTTAAGGGGAAACGTGTAAATGGAATTGAATGGAATGGCCTAGTCAAAGCTCAGACCTTAATCCAATCGAGATGCTGTGGTCAGACTTGCTGTTCACCAGCAGAAATCACTTGTAGGAGCTGGAGCAGTTTTGCCTGGAGAAATTGACAAAAATCCCAGTGGCAAGATGTAGCAAGTTCACAGAAACTTATCCAAAGCAACTTGCAGCTGTAATTGCTGCAAAAGGTGGCTGTTCTAAGTACTGATATTTGAGGGGGTGAACACACTGAAGCTTTCTGTTATTTTGTCCAATTTGTTGGTTGTTTCACAATAAAAAGAAAATCAAATGTTCAAACTTGTAGAGATGTTCTGTAAATGAAATGATGCAAACCCTCAAAAAATCCATTTTATTTTTGGGTTGTGAGGTAGCCAAACACAAAAAGGGGGGTGAATACTTTCACAAGGCACTGTAGGTGCACTTTTGTAGTTCTACAGTTACAGACTGTAGTTCATCTGTTTCCCTGTATACTTTGTTAGCCTCCTTTCATATTGTTCTTCAGTGACCAGTGATCTTCACAGAGAGGAGGTATTATTTACATTATTTATTATTCTCAGCATTGCTGTGACACTGATGTGATGGTGATGTGTTGCCAATATGAGAGATGCCTGGGATGCGGTGGTGACCTCGGTGTCATTGCTAGAGTCATACTAGTGCACCAATCGAAACAGTCCAGCCAACAGTATCCTCTGACCACTAATGATGAGGTACTAATGGATGACCAACACAAATATTGCAGCAACTGAAGAGCTACTCTCTCTGGCTTTACATCTACAAGGTAGACCAACAATGTAACTGTACCTAACAGAGTGGCTAGTGAGCTAAGCTAGAGTTTAAAAATCACCAGCAGCTCTGCTGTGATATACTTTACCAGCACACAATACATTAACACACCACCACCACTACAGTCCTGAGAATGATCCACCACCCAAATAATACCTGCTCTGTGGTGATCATTGAAGAACAGAGTGAAACAGATGGACTACAGTCTGTAATTGTGCACCTACATGGTCAGTGAAGCTGATAAAATAGACAGTGTAGATACTGTATAAGATGTGAACCTATGAAGTAGCCAGTAAGTTGATGCCATAACTTTGTTAAAGTGAATCATTATATAACACTAGTTATGTCTGAGGCTTGTGGAATGTCCCCCCACAGTTGTGCCCTGCAGTCCCCTGCTTATTTTACTTCTGTATGGGCAGTCAGTATAAAATACAGTTCAGTAGTGCTTAAACACATACAATTCCACCAAAAAATGACAAACGGTGATGACACATTGATTGGGCTTGGCTTTACAATTAAAGCAGTCATAACAGGTCAACCTTGATTATTGCTTTGGTTGCAGGAACCTTTAGCTCTTTGTATCCAATGACAAGCTAATAATATGACATTATTGCATGATACACTGCACATGACACAACTTCCAACAATAAATGTCATCTCCATTGTAATAGTGAGTGCAATATGATATTGTCATTGACAGGTAAAGGCCAGCTCTGCGACCTCTGAATACAGCCAGCAGATTGATTCTGACAAAGCTCCTGGATTTAGTACTAGTGTTGACTTCTGAGCTTGTCTTTAAATCCCTGTGTTGAGCACCAGCTTTTGCTTCTCAGCATTGCATCATCCCTCAAGAGAGCCATTAAGAAGGTTAATGCTCAATAAACTGAACTGAGAGAGACTACTACTACTGCCATGCATGGGTTGATTGCCGAAAAGCATTTATTAAGTTGACTTATACCACAGATGCACTTGCTCTATCTAATATACTAGACATTTGTGTATTTTCCATGTAGCGCTTTTCGTCTTATGAATTGAAATAGCAAAAGAATCTTCAAGAAGAAATACACCTGATACCTGTCAGTTGTCCATCCTTTAAAGTAATTATATGAAGTTGTTACTTACAACTTACAGGAATCTACTGGGGTACCTCATTTTAGACTATTATTGATGTCTATCATTGATCAATTTCATCTGAACATATGGACATGAAGAAGAAGATGGACATGAAGATCTGCCAAAATCATCTGGATGCTTTCTGTTCTGCTGTCTCCTATGTTTAGATTAATGAGACATTCCCATCAAATATTAAAATAAAATTTAAGACCAGCTGCTTGTGGATTGAAGCCATTGTGCAGCTGGACCATACAGCAGTACAACAATACAAAATTCTCAAGTAAGCAAATGTCCACAATGTTGATGCATTGTTCAGTTTCCTCCACTGAGAGATTCATAGCAGCAGCTAAAAGTGACACAGCAATAAAGCTAGGAATCATTGACGTTATATACTCAAACTCACAGTAATTTAATACAAGCTTCTGGCAAAGGAATGAATAACTTGTATCAAAATTGTAGAACAGTGACAAATTGCTTTTCCAACCTGCTGTCAAGTTTGAGTTTGATACAGGCTTGATCTTCTAATGTAACATTATCTATTTTCATAGCAATTTGCTCTAAGCTAGGATCAAACAGTTGTGACATTCTTGTTTTTAAATATATTCGATGACAAAATAACCCTTTTGGACCTTGACAGCCTTAACTCATAGTGTGAAATGACTGAGGACAATGAATTTGAACAAAGCTGAGCTGCAATGCATAACAGCCTTCGGGTGAACTCTGAGATTACCATTTGAATCCTGTCTTTAGCATTGTACTCAAAGAAGAGTTGTACGTCTCCTACATGCTGACACTAACCAAAGACAAGGACAGCAATAAATTCTATGAAAACATTGACCAAGCTTTGTTACATTGCTGAAAGACCACTGAATCATGAAACACTACAACGTTCTTTGTCCTGGTGTGCTCACGTTTTGTGTCTTTAAAGAAAAAAAAATTCCATGAATGTTTGGTTGGGATTTACGTTGCCATTGTCAACGTAACGTTGCACGTTGTCATTCAATGTGCTTACAAGTCTAGGATGACAACCTTGGCATTTGACACTGGCTGGTTGCCCTTGACAGTGCAATGATAGCCAGTAACTCTTCCTATATAAGAGTTAGTCTTAGTGTGTCCCATCAAAAGCACTTATTAGCTATTCAACTCCAGTTACTCTGTTGTGAAATGTGAATTATTCAACAATTCATATGGAGCTCAAAAAAGTAGATACCAAACGGCTTTCAGGTTCAAAACAATTTTTCTAAAGTATATCTTATAGCTAGTTCAAAATGTATGAAGCTATTAAGAAATCACATTATCTAAAAATAGGATAAAGTGTTGTAGCATCACATACTGTAGTGAATAATTCAGTGGTGCAGGAATATAAAATTAAAAAAATTAAACCCAATTTTCTCTCTAATATATTAGCATCCAATCAACCCACCCATGTGCTAAGGCTCTCCCAATCACTTCTAATGTCCCTGACTCTAGGAGGGTGAAGACTAGCATGGCCTCCTCCAATACACATGAAGTCAGACCCTACTTCTTTTCTAACTGCTGCCAATACATCATCACTGGGCAAACAGTGCACTCGGAGGAAAGTGCAGGATCCCAAACTCTGATGGACTGGCTGGTAGGTGCCTGAGCCAGCAGACATTGCATGGTAGTAGTGATGGGGAGAGAGCACCATCTACCTGCCCAGAGGGAGCACTGCCAAATGTACTCTCTCAGGCCTGGATGGCAAACAGCATGACCGGGATTCAAAATTGAGATCCTCTGATCATAGTATCAGTGCCTTTGTCTGCTGAGCCACTATAAAAATAAACTTATATTAAAATCTACATACAAATGGGGTAGCTTTCAGTGAATGTACTTGTTATGGGAATGTATTAATGTGGAATGTATAAACATGATAAAACAATCAAGACAAACAAAAATCTAATATTATTCTTAGAGTATTATATGTATATGTATTTTTTTCCATTTATGCAGTATTACACTAATATTTCAAATAAGTCCAAAGCTCAGTTCTTTCAGATAATTCTATAAGCAGTAAAACCCAGAATTTTAGAATGTGACAGATCTTTTTAGCTACTGTATATTTTGTTATATTTTAACATTCATTTAAAGCTGTTATTTAGACAACAAGACTGCTAATTCTTTCACTTCTAATGGCCTTAGGAGCCATATGGATGTCTGCCATGTTTCAACGCCTTCAAACCATTGTACACATACTGTGGCTCTAGAAAGAGAGTGAAGTCTTGGATCAAAGCCTAGATGCTCCTAGGATAAACACAGCAGACGTGAACAGTACAAACTGGTCCAGTAGCAGGTGCCAGAGGAAATTAGAGGACCTTTCATCTCATCTCCATGGAATATCCAACATAGAGCAGCTTGTGTTTAAGACAGAAACTAAACCACAAATGCTTTCTTGGGAAATTTAGACAATACAAAAATCTTAATGTGCTGCTCATCTTTCTAGCACTTTCCTTGTACAGTAAATAGAGTAAATAGTGTGGTAACGAGCAATGATGGTTAGTCCACTGAAAGTTCAATGTATTCAAAGTAAAACTGCTGAACCTGCACTAGTAGGAGGCCACTGAACTGCTGGTTACTTCAATGCAAAATCATTAACAAAGCAAAACGCTGACCTTAGAGAATAACAAGTGCATGTAAAGTTCAAAGGTCAAATAGCTACTTAAAGCAATTTGTGCTAGTGGATCATTCATGGACTGAAATCCATTCTCTGCTATTTCTCCCTGAGCTTTTACAAAAGGGACTTACTAGACCAGTCAAGGGATTTTCATTTTCACTAATGTTGAGTCAGGAAGAGAATTCATTGCAAAACAGTATAGAAAGCAGTCAGGGAATGTATCAATGTCACCATTCATTTTAAGGTTAGGCTCATCCTAGTCCTGACACAGCTATGACAAATTGCTATGCTTCTATATATTTGCATCAGTAAAATGGAGGTGGGCACCGTCAACATCAGTCAGTGAGGTGACAGTGCATTAGCTAGGAGCTCAGATTTCAGACATGCAGTGTACTGGAGGTGGATTGCATGGAGGCGTAGAGATAGTGGAGACTGCATTGATGGTGCTGGGACTTGTCATTCACAAGAGTACATTCAGTCACAAGCTATTTGACACATCGTAATGGGGTACTGTCAATGTTCATATTCTGTTGAGCTATGCGGCTTGATCAAAGATCCTGATATTCCTTCAGGTTTTTGTGTCAACACATGAAAAGTAGGATTGATTATACTGAATACACTCAATTGTATAAATGTTGCTTAAGGTTTGATTGAGAAGAATCCCTGGTACAGTATTTTCCAAACCATCTGATTAACTCCCTTATCTAACTGTCCAAACTGTCCAAAAGTGAATGCTTTGTTATATGTGGTTTTGCTGTATTGACATGTCAGAGAGCACAAAAGCAGTTGTTAAGCCTACAAGTGTGTGGTTATCTAAGGCATGTTTTAGGTGCATGCATTTGCTTACATTTGCCCAGTCTACAACTACACACAACAAACCAATGGAACCTGGTCACTCAAACTGTTGACTTGTGTTGTGCCACATTCAGTGAGGTGTGTTGAAGAACATAAAATATTAAAAGTGCAATTGAGAAGCAATTTCAGTTTAATTTACTTCCAAATATGAATATTCATACCAAAATTGTGAATTTAGTATAATTCCAAAAACAATGTTTGCTTAAACCTGCATCCCAAGTTTAATTTCTGGAAGCTGTGTCCTAACTTATGTTATAGGACTGAGGCAGAGGGTGGAGTCACAGCCCAGTTTAAGAAAAAACCCAGATACTGATGCTTTCGGGTAGAATTCAAGTGCAGAAAGGGGAGCAACAACAAAAAAATAAAGGAAAAACAAACCCAAAACAATAAACAAATAACAAGTGCCACAGCTGGGGATGAATGAGTGCAGCAGAGGTGGAAAGGTGTGGTGCACACATGCACACAAACAGAGAAATACCACTTGAAGAAGCCTAGCCACTGTTCTGCACCACGCATGGAATTACGGCTGTAGCTTGCCAGGCTCACAAGTTTACTGGTGGGCTTTCTCCTCAGGCAACAACAAAAAAAATCCCTAAAAGCATCCCATAAAATAAAGAAATCAACATCCCTGACCCCCTTAAACAAGACTGAGAGGAGGCCAGGGACTGAGAAAAGTAGATTTAGGGGATACAAATTTGGGCAGAGCGAGACTGCTACAAAAACCTGTCTACAGACCAGGAAACTGAAATGGATGAATGAATAAAATGGTTGAAATGGCTCTGCACTAAACTACAGAACCAAAGCCTTTAAGAAAGAAAGAAAAAAATCAGCTGGTTGTGATGAGCTGATTACTGGGGATAACCAAGGGGAAAGGGGCTCGCCCCAGCGACTTATCGCTGAGCTGGAGGAGGTAACCCAGTAATGATGGCAAGAAAAGGGCCCACCCTAGAGACCAATCATGGCCCTATGGGGGTGGTCCTCGGTCCAATATTTTGATCAATTTTGTAACAGATAACACTGACTTCAAAAACACATTATATATAGGTAAGAAAGTCACAATATAGTAGTTAAACTGCTAAACTAACCTGTCATTAGGTTGCTTCTGTACTTTGAAGTCTTATTCATGCCCAGTATCCTCAATACAACCATTTGAACACTTGTGTTCTTGTGCAAACCTCTTGTCCAAACATATTTGTACAACCAAGACTGGAAAATCACACTATGAGAAGGTTCTGGAGAAGAAAGAGTCAGTACAAGTGAAGTGAAAACAGCTTCAGTTTGTGAGACCAAGACCAACATGGCATGGTGTCACAGTGATGGTACACACAGTGTTGAAGTACCACACATTCTGCCTAAGACTAGAGATTGAATTTAAGTTTGTATTCATGTGGTAGTAATAATCACTAAAGAAACAGCGTAAATAATGAACCTGATTCTCAATAGCATAAAATGTTGCTAACGAGCAAAAAAGAAAATAGCTAAATGAATTAATCTTAGATCAGCTGTGCCGCTGTGTTCATAATCCATATGTTTGTTCTGTATTACACAACAAGGCATAAAGCCTGGTTACATAAAGCTAATGATTAATAATCCTACCTTGCAGTGTAATTTATAAGAGCTCAAAATGAATGCGCTGCTAATAGGGGATCAGAAATGCAATAACAGACATTCTTAAAGGTAAAACTGCACAAGAGAGGATAGAGCAGGTTTTGCATCTTTCAATCTTTTAGTTATGTAATACTTTTTAATGCTTAAATCACAGATCTCTAGATAGATAGAACTTTATTGATCCCTCTACTGGGAACATATATTCTGAAGGTTTTTTGATATATGTTTATTGCAGATCACATAACTCCACCTCTTATTCATTAAGATTAAGATGAAACAATTTAGCCAATGTGATTTTTCTCACAATGGAATTTGAACTCTGCATTTAACCCATTCGTGCAGTGAAAAACACACACACACACACACACACTAGGCTGTGAGAATTTGTGCCCAAAGCAGTGGGCAGCCCTTATCCACCGGCACCCGGGGAGCAGTTAGGGGGTTAGGTGACGTGCTCAAGGGCACTTCAGTCATGTCCTGTCTGGGGATCGAACCGGCAACCTACTGGTCACAAGAACAGACCCTTACTACTATGCCATGGCTCCCCACATTCCCTGTAAACCCTTCCATTCTACCTACCTGTCCTGATGAAAACCTCACAACCACTCCCACCATCATCTCGATTCTACCTACTATTCTTGTAAACTGGACTTCTCTTCTCACTTAAAAAGGGGGGGGGGTCAGGCTATATATATAGTGACCTTTTCTGCACCGATACATTAGAAATATATCTTATATGTCACATACTGTAAATAAAAGACTCTTCTAATGCTCTTCTACTCAGAAATACATTTGTAACATATGTATGTTGATGTAGATAATTTGATTGATTTCGATTGGAAAGTTGATTTGACACAAAGAACACAGAACTCTATTAAATTACTTGTCTTTTTAGTGCCTACAGCTAGTCACTGATAATGGGTTAAGTTGTCGCTTTTGCATCATTTTTAACCAAACCCTTCATAAAGTGTAAGTGCTCGAAAGAAATTCTATAGCTCTCACGCCCTGCTCCCCCTTAGCAATGAAGGTAATTTATTAGGTACACTTAGGCTTTACAATCAGTCATTTTACTACCCCATCCATGAACAGAAACAGACCCCCACCACCGACTAGATTATCTGGAAGGTGAATCATTCCAAGTACAGTGTACGTATGATCATCCCTTTTCACTAGTGAATGTGGCAAATTGTGCAGCAACAAATAGTCTACAGTCAGCAACTGTAACCCTACAAACTGGCAAAAGGGCCAATATACCTAATAAACAGACATATAATGTATGTATATAATAGTTTTAACAGAAGAGGTTTGGATGAACTGGAGCCACAGGCTTTACAGCACTACATTAGGACACTGATTAGGTAACTATGAGTGGAATGGAGAGACACAATGGCCTCTCTCTTCTCTCTGTCCTTCAACCAAATCTACCCACTTGAATTGTATTATACCAACGTGGCCACTGTTGCTATACTGAGCTTGTAGTCTTGATAGCTTTTGATCAAAGAGGCAGCTTTTTTTGCAGACAGCACAGCGTCTTCTCCTGACCTTCAGTGCAGAATAGATGAGCATCTGAAGGCACTTGTTGTAAATGAACAACCCAAGGTAAGATTGTTTTTTTGTTCCTCTGTATAGATCTTTTCTAATCAATACTTGGATTCAGTGGGTGGAAATTCACAATAAATATGTGGCTCATGCTGATAAATGTTTCATAGAGTTGTAGCACCAGATCTATTGAAACACAACACCAGGGACATCCTTTATTAACTGCGCAGTGTTTAGAAAAGATTCATTGATATTGATTTGGTGTAAACTGCCCTGAATGGAAGCTCATGAATGCAAATGGCATATTTAGTGTTTTTTCTACGATATGTGTTGAGCCTAAACATGACTGAAGAAGAGTAATTAAGTTTTGGAAGCAGCAGAAAGAAAGAAACTTTGAATATACTTTGAGGAATACAAAATGTTTCGGAAACCAGTCTTTCTTATGTAGTCCACAGAGTTCTATTATCACCCTCCCCTCCCTCGCTGTATGAGGGCACGTCATCTTCAAGGTGCTCTTCAGTAAATCCAGATTAGACATTTCTGCCTCTGGTTATTGCTGTCCCACTTTGGAGGTGATTGAAGTGTTCCAGTGTAGACATACAAAGAAGACTACCTCATAAATGATACCACTGAAAGTATATTGAAATGTCACTACTCAGAATTCATGAACGGGGCATGACGGGCAGCCAGGAACACAGGTTTTCAATTGAATTACAGACATCTCAGCTCTCAGGTTAACAAGTTAGAGGCTTTTTATGATATTTAATCAAATGGAAGTCTTCTTCGTCTAATGTTCTAGTAATAAATCCCTGTTGATTTCTTGCATGTTGTGATAATATGGGTGGTAGTGCCATTTGCTTGTTCAGAAACATTAAACCTCCTGTTATGTTCGACTGTAAAGGATAGTTATAATCTTCATGGGTTAGATGGGCTTTAAGTGCAATGTGCTCTTCTCCAACATCACCTCAGTCATTCAGACATATGAGACAGAGACAGGGTCCTTGCTACCGATGTAGTTTCCCTCATCACTGTCTTGTAGTTATTGTCCCCTCATCCATGTTTGGTTATAAAGATTTCGGCTACACAATCAACTACTGGTTTGTATTAATGTTTGGAATCAAATTTGGCTACTAAAAATAATCTGAATCTGAAGCTCTTTACAGTTTCAGTAAGTATATGTTAGAGAATCCAACACGCAGAACCTTTGATCTCTCTTTATTCAGAAAGGCCATTATTGCACCCTAACAATCCATCAATCCATCCATTATCTTATACATCTAATCCTGATCAAGGTTAGTCCCCTAAAAGCCCACACATGTCTACTTCAGCTGTAGCTGAATTGATTGACAAACCTTTGAAACTTAGTTGATACTTAACACTGTTAAGCTTAGAGTGGGACCAGGGTTAGGGTTAGGTTTCATTTTTAGATTGAGGTTAAGATTAGGGATTAGGGTCAAATTAGGACATTTAAAAATTAATTGATTAATTATGAAATTATTAAGAATAAGATGGCAAAAATACTGTGCTTAGTCATTGTTGCTATGATGAAGGCCCAGCCTACTTAATTTCAACCAGGTTGTCATATCTTCAGCTTTTCACAGGGTTCATCAGGTAGGCACTTTCTTTTGTCAGTATTTCACTGAAGTAAGTCCAAAACACCTTCAGAAGGCACCTTTAAACCTACAAATCTCTTCTACATTAACCATAAAATCCATATCAGCATCTTCAGTGACTAAGGTTGTACCTCACTGTACCAAGCCCCACTGGCACTGTTAATGTATGCTCAGTGCCCCCATTTCCACATTAATTTTATGTGCTACATCAATAACCCTACAACCTGTACTACATCCAAAAATCATAATATCCACATCAGCCACCCAGTGACTAAGGCTGTAATGAGCCCACTTGCACTGTTGATGCAGGCTCACTGCCACCAGTTCCTTTTTGAACTTTACTTTCTGAAGACTAATGCTGTACCTAGCCCCACTGGCACCCTTAATGCATGCTTAGTGCTATTGGTTCCATGAGGGGTTTACACATTAAAGCCTTCTTGTAATTATAACTGCGCAGAGCCAGATATTGTCCTGCAACCTTTCCCTACCAATGACCTACTTAGAAGCCCTAATTATTGCTTCCATTGCCATCGTGAATGCCAACAGTAAGTACGTAAAACCTGTTATTACTCTTATTTCCAACCCCTGCCAGGATGTTACCTACAGCTAAACTGAATATCATCAAAGTAGATTTTAACCAGCCTTGTAATTCTGGGAGAACTCAAATGCCTTCCACAGCAAATTATGCAACATTGGGTCAAATGCCAGGTCCAAGAATACCACAAGAAGATCCCTACCCTAAATCTGAAGCCAAATCATAGTGACATGCTCTACACAACCTGTTAAACCTCAGATTACGTGGCCTTCACACTGATGTATCAATTAACTTATTTGTCTTTAAGTATGCAGCAAGTATACAGTCACACTAAAGAAGATATTGCCCTCCTCATTAAGAAGAATTACATGTCAAAGCTGCTAAATACTCACAGTGTCATCTTTTGGGAAAAACCTTTTCTTCCACACTATAACCCTCTTCCATAAAAAACCTCAGGTGCATTTTTGTACACACAATACAGCACCCCATTAGGCCCTAGTACCTAACCTGCTTTTGCACACTGCACCACTACTTGTACCTCACCCCGCCTAGGAGGGTTAATATGTATTTGAAACTCTCTATCACTCAATGTGGGAATATCTGCTGAGATCTTCAGCTTATTTGTCTTTTCCTCATCTGAATACACACTATGACTCCTCTAGGCTCTTCTTTCCAAACGTCAATCTCATTTTTCTGTACTAGAGTCTTAACAAACCTAAACGGATCTATAAAAATGCTGCCGTAGCACACCTTTTCCTCCTCTTCCTCATAACCTTTGCTCTCCTCAATTTCATCAACTTCTTTTAGCTTTTCTTGTGATATCTTAATACTGACTTTCTCCTCCTCATTTCCTCTCTCTCACTGCTTTCTCAGTAATCTTGCCTCCTGAGTAGGTTATCTATTTCTGCCTGCCGTCTTCACTTTGTTATGTCTTGGCTTTTATCTTTTCTCTTTACAATACCAAACCTTGCCATTCCATACCCCTAAATAACCATACTTAGCTTATTCAACTCTGTGCTGATCCCTTCAAAGCATCCAGTATCCCTTTCAGATCATCATTAGCACTCCTTCATGACACCTTATCTGTTACACCTGGTCATTTTATTTTAGACTTTTTCCTGACTCCTTTCTCTTTCCCTACCTGTGTTGCATTAATCCTCTGACTAACATCACCTCCTTCCCCATCACCTTCCTGTACACATGCCCAGGAATGTACCTCCACAGTAACAGAGGTATTGATACCCTGCCAACTGTGGTATGTAACCCAACTGACTTGAACAATTCTGTAACAAGTATTATTTGATATGTAGCCTTTCCTTCCCTGGTGAATCCCCAGTCTTCTCACTGACTTCACCTTTATCTACAGAGACTGTAGCCATGTTATCCACCTGTGAGTCATCTTCCAGACCTGCTCTTGCAGACTTGAGAGGCACTTATGAAGGTTATTTGTCTCATAATAGCTTCACCTGGCTAACAATGCACGCTACTGCCATGAGTTGCTAGCCTACAACAGCTCCAATAGGGTATATTCCCTCAAAAGCTGTTTTTCCAAGCTGAAACAATTTCCTTGCCTTGTTGTCAGCTGCCCTATTAAAACATACTTTCGCCACTCACAGACATGTAATAGCAATAATATAATCAAGGGTCATGCTATAACATGAGATACTGGCCGTGATGTGCTGTGATCGTAGGCACAAGGTTGCAGGCCGACTACTTAAGATCAGTTATACCAGTACCAGTATCTAACGTTATAGCACCACCTTTGAGTGTATTATTGTGATTATACCACAGGTCTGTTATCACTGTTTATTGTTAGATTTTGAGAAAAACAGGACAGAAAGATGTAGCTGTAGGCACTAAAAAGAATAAACATTCAGCAGGATAATGTTGTGGAATGAATCTGCGATGTTTTGGGTGGTCGGGGGATGCCAGGGTCATTGCTAGGTTACGTGTATATGGCGGAGTAATACTAAATGAGCTTTGGTCAGAATGCTGTTATTGTAAGCAGCACTCCTAGAACTTCTCTCAGCCAATCAGATTGTGGGGTTGGAACCAACTGTATTATGGGTCATTTTCTTCATTATTCATTTCTTCTAAATAAACGAACAAGTAATATTTTTAGTCTTTGTCTAGTTTTAGGACTTGTGTGACAATCTGATGAAGTTTTAGGCCAAACTTATGCAAATATAAAATATTCTAAAGGATTCACAAACTTTCACGCACCACTGTGTTATGGTTGTCCACAGAAAGTAAATGTACAGAACAGTATTAAATGAACAAGTTTGTGACAGCTCAGAGGCATTTGACAAAGCTAATGTCAAATACATTAACATGGCATGGATAGCTCTGGGATTTTTATTATCAGTGTTCCTGTTTGGCATTTGAAACCATTAATTAACTTCAAATGCTGTTACCTGTTCCCTCCATGTGCCGAAATCTCTGTTCTTGCAAACCCCTCAGATTTGTCCTTTATTGATTTCTCCACTTCCTTCACTGTTCACCTTGAGGATGTGATAAAGGTTCTCAAAGCAATTAATTCAGTGTAGGTCACATTGTTCTGACAGAGGAGCTGAAATTGTATATGTGGACATGAGACCCCTTTAAGGTCTGATTTTATTATTATTTTTATATATAAAATGTAATTTACACTTTGCACAAAACTGGGTTTGATTAGTTTATAACCAGACCTAATCATTTTAATGAGAAATGTGAATATGATTGTATTGATATGAAGCATAACGATCATTTTCAACCACATGTAGAGCAAATTAAAAGTGTATTTTTTTAGAAAACAGCCATGCTGATCTCTCCTGAGATAATAATTCGTTTAATTTTGTGGCTCCTTATTTTTAATCAATTAATAATCCACCTTTAATGGCTGTAAAATTGGTGAGAAATGAGATAGGTGGTGTTCGTGTACCAAGAAAACTTATAGATCAGGCGCTCTCTTTGTGTTTCTTTGTCTCTCATCATTTTATGTCAGTAACTGAAACCTTGGCCGTATTCTAGATCAAATTAAACTTTGGAATACTGTTTAATTTGAATGCTTTTGTCATAAGAATAGAAAAGACGTTACACTGGTCCAATACTGGATAGAGTTTTTGGGAAGAGATCAGCAGAGACTTATAGATAGAAATGCACTGCACTGATGAAATTTTGAGGTGGGGGGACACAACTGACATGATATCTATATTCTGCCACCTGGCTGCGCCTAATTACCAAACACACATACACATGCACAAACACAAATTCAAATGTTAATATAAATTAAAACTGCTAATATTAACTCTTTCATGCATGAATGTCATCGAAGATAATGACATTAACTGTCCATCATGCAAGAATTCGTCTAGCTGACGTGACACTGGCAGAACAAACACCAACATGTTAACAACTTACAGTAGCAAGTGAACACAGAGTCCTGGCCAACTAACAACCAGATGCTGTTTACAACCCGATGGAGTGACAGCGAGGATGGCCAATCACACATTAACAAGAAACTGCAGAGCCAATCGATGAGCTTGTGGGTGGTCTAAAGGGAAACAGGCTTCAGCTTGAGCGGCCGTTTTCCGCTTGGTCCTAGTGCTCGACTAGTCTCCATTTAATATAGTGTAACAGTTTTTGGATGGTAAAAACTGCAAGGGATCAAAATTGCCTTCTGAAAAAAATGCAGGGGACATGCAAATCACCCCAAATTACATCTGTGGTGCAATGTCTTAATAGCAATGTAGTTCTTACTGTAGAATATTAGTGTTTGATCATTATATCATTACACCAATTATCAACAATATTATCACTCAGATTATGAACATGACATTGATTATCTCATAACAGTAGTTTGTGTCTGGGATATATTACGTTACTAAAAAATGCTTGATACTTGTAGACAGTGTTTGATACATTAACCACTTTGACAAAGGCCAGATGACTGTGTAGGAGCATCTCTGAAATGGTAAGAATTCTGAAGTGATCTCATTCAACAGTGGTGAGTACATGCCAACAATGGTCTCTAAATTCTCCAGATCTCAGATCTTGGGCATCTGTGAGATGTGCTAGAACAGTAAGTCTGATTTGTGGGCAGCTCTACACCACAAGTTACAGGACTTAAAGCAATGATCCTTAATGCAATGTGTAGGGCAGGGGTACTGTTAAGAGCAAAGAACCAGTGTTCTCTCTGCTCTAATAAACACAATTCAGCTCAGTATGTGATTGGCAATTAGCTCATTAGTTGGATCAGGTGTGCTGGGAGGAGAAGACTCTAAAATGTGCAGGGCAGTGATACTCCAAGACCAGAAATGAGATCTGCTGCTAACACCTTGATGCCAGATTCCATGGAACATGTTCAGAGGTTGTGTATAAACCATGCCTTAAAGGGTTGGGTTTTGGTGGCACATAGAGTTCCAACAGTATTATTCTATAGGTTTGGATATAATGTTATGGCCAATCATTGTTGATGGCCATCCTTAAGTAAAGAACTTAAGATTTAGTCATTTTTAAAGGCAAAATATCAGTTGATGGTTAATGTTTCAATATCAGCATCATAAATGAAACATTGCTCTCTGACACTACTGTAGTGTAAGTCTGAATGAAACAATCCCCTTAAGATTTTCTCACTAAGAGGTACAAAAATAGCCCCTCAACCTCGTCTTCTCACACAGGGCTGAGCGTGTGCCAGGAAACCCAAACACTGGCCTTATCGGTCAACAGCCAGTTCACTCGCCTCTTTCATTCTTCTGCCGTGGCATTTAAACAAATGAGACAAGCTCCCGGCACGGCCTTCCCACGCTGCCTGGTTTAATTCATTTGCAATATGAAAATAAACCAGGGGCAACAAACTGGAGAGCGTGATCAAAGCAATCTCCACCTGCATCAGGAGAAAGGGCCATTTCAGAATTGATTGCAAGTGGGAATTTGTTTGCCTTGCATGGCATGTTGTTATCTCCTATTAAAGGACTGGGTTTGTGTATGCGAGGCCTTCTCTGGGGACATAAATCACCCACGCTGGTCCGTGTCAACCCTGTGGAAAAGCAATCAATTACATTCCAGTGGACACAGAAGAAGGGTCCACCTTGTCTCTCCTATTAGCATACTTCTTCCTTTAAAGGCAAGCAGATCCAAATGCAGATGCTAAAATCTTTACACTTCTAAAGCACTGCTGCCAGTTTTACAAATGTGCTTCGGTTACAAAGGTCACATCATATGAAAGTTGTATGCAAAGAACACCCAAACAAGCAAAACAGACTAAACAAAGTGGTAAAAGAAGTGATGCAGAGAATCTATTTTAAGGAAGAATGGACCCAAACGTATCTACACTGATATCACTATATTGCTATTAAAAACATTTGGTTAGCCCAGGAGGTTGTTGATTCAATCCCATGCCAGGACATGATGGAAGTGCCCTTGAGCAAGGCACCTAACCCTTAACTGTTCCCTGGGCACCGTGGATAAGAATACATGAATGCTTCAGGCATTGCTCACTGCCCCCCAAAGGTGTTAAAAGTATTGACATTCATTACTCAGGTAGAAGTATACATACTAGTGTTTAAAAAGACTTTTATAGACGTTGAATATCAACTTAAACTTTTCCTCAAGTAAAAGTACAAAAGTACTGGTTTCAAAACGACTTGAAGTATAAAAGTAAAAGTAGTGTATGTAAAACAAATGCCAAAACTTAGGCTGTGCCACAGGGGCATATAGTGCAGTACCCCACCCCCCACCCCCAAAATACATTTTTTCTAAAAGCCGTAATATAAAAAGCCGACTATAATGTTATATTAAAATGGCAATGTTGACATTTTTTGGAATGTACTGGCTTCCTGTTTCAGCTGCATATGTGCCCCTTGAAAATGAAAACATTTTAGTCTTTTCAAATATATTAGGAGACCATATATGTGTAGTACTGAGCTTACTGGAGAGTGATGAGACAGGTGATGTGCAGGTGCGATGGATCGCTTACCAATAGGGTATCAGAATGGTATGTTTATGCTTATCATCCAACCACAATCAAATTCACTCTTTCTGGATGGCTCAGTTTATCTGGAGAGGATCTTTTTTTAATATAATTTTTAAATATATTTTGAATAATTACTTCAGTAAAGTATAGATAACTAAAATGTATACTTAAGTATATGTAGTAACGAAGTACTTGTACTTCATTACTTGACACCTCTGCTGCCCCCTAGTGTGTGTATCACTGCATGAATGGGTTAAATGCGGAGGTCAAATTGGTCAATGATTATGCACTTTCAAGTAGCCACTTAGCACCTCACTCTATAGCGGTGTTAACAATGTCACAAAGGTCAAATGATATAAGCTACATATATGTTTGTTGACTCGTGTGCAGACTTGACAAGCATTTAGACCAATGCTCAGGTAAAGGCTTGAGAATCAGCCAGCGTTATATAAAGGAAATTCACTGAGGAGGTTTCCATGTATGAATGAATAGCTCAGCATAGCTGCAGAAGCACTGACTTTTCAGAGACTAACGAGCTGTAGGTCTATTCAGTGACCTGAACACAGCAGCTCAGCTTCACACACTAGCGGGGACAGATGAACTGAAATAGGGGCCGCGCCAAGTCACCAGCCAGTGGGTCAAGTGCTCACTCAGGTATGATGTTCACAGATAGAACGATTTTCCCAACCACCACTTCAGCGGCTGTAGAAAGGTTCTTGTTTAAAATCGCCCCCACTTTGCACATTCATCCAAATCCAGCTGTCTTTCGAAGCATTAATTCAACTCAGTAGTTTGTCAAATATAAAACAATAATTTATTATTTCTCTCATTTTACAAGACATCAAATTGTGTTGCTAACTAAGGATTTGTTAGGCTGTGTTATTTTGCTCTGATATATGAAATCCTATACAAAAGGTACAAAAGGCATTTTGACAACAATGGGTTTTAAAGCCCAACACTGATTTTTTTCTTTAGATGACTTGTTCTCGCATCTCAAAAGTTCTTGTTCATCAGTTTGAGGAGAACAGCATACCTCTGAATATGTCAGATAAACAGTGTCATGGTCACCATTTTGTTGCTCAAAAACAAAAACAAAGTCACAGAATGTACCTTTTTAACAACAACACAAACAGATTTACAGTTCAACAAATTGAGAACTTGCTCTCAGATGATACACAACCCTATGCTTGACCTATTGAACAGCTTGGAGCACACTTTAGCTGTTTGTAATAAAACTTAGAAAAAACAGCACCCTTTCTTTAAAACCTGTAAAACAATGTTACTTTAAAATATGTAAAACTGTCTTCCCAAAGTATTTTGTGTTGACCTTGAAGCTAAATACTTTTCATAAGCAAGATGTATGCATGATGATTAAAATACTGATAAAGCATGTCTGACCAAAACATTTAAACAAAAATTAAAAAAAAAAAAAAAAACCTTGGCAGTTGTTTACTTATGGCACATGATCTTTATGCTGTTTTCATCTCTAAAATAGTTCCTTTATAACATTACTCAAAAAAGCAAGCACAGGATAGGAAGCTTTAGAGAGTGTATGAAAAACCATTTGTGTAATTTTTGAAACACATTCTTAGTCCATCTTCAAGACTCCTCAATGTACCTTCTCACAAACGCCAGTCAAAGTTCCTTCAGAAGAGGCGTTCCTATTTCCTTATTTACAAGTGTTGCCACATTGAACGAGGCAAGATACTATACCCCAAATGGTAGTGTCCTATGTACAGCAGAAAGAGCCACTAGGAGTCACATTCAGACTGTGGTCACTGACAGCAGCGAGTTATAAACTCGTGTGCCATCCGGAGACCTTGCGCCATGAGTGAGCAGTTCCTGGATTGTCATCCAGTTGTCAAAGATTTTCTTGTTGCGCTTTTTCATCATTTTCTTGTGGCTCAGTTCGATGATGTTGAGCTCCTTCTTGTCATCAGTGACTTGCTGCTCCTTGAGGCAATCCATGCGACTCTGTTTCATGAATTCCCGACGCTGACGCTGCTCCTTGGCACGAACGGCGTGCTGTTTGCGTTCCTCTTTGCTCCAGTAGCGACCCATCTTCAGCTCGCTGACGGCATCGTCGTCTGTGGTCATGCCACCGCTGCGCTCCTCACGAATCCGCAGGGCGCGCTCCCGTAGCAGCCGGTCTCGCACAGGCCTCTTGGTGATGTAACGGGTTCCATCACTCCGAATCTTCACTTTCCACTCCATCTTGGGCTCCAGGTCCGGAGTCGGGTCTCGGCACATACTGGCCAGACTCATCTGGCTCTGCCCATATTCCACAGCTGACTTCTGCTGGATCAGCTGCATATAGCTTTGGTAGTGGCGAGCATGTGCTGGGATGTGGGCATGCTTATAGGGTGAACGAGGCTGGGCCTTGCGCTCTTTGACTTCAGGCAGGGGCATAGCCTCGGCCTCTTCAGGAGTACTGTTGCGGCTTCTAGACACCTCTTGTACAGGTGATAGCAATGGCTTCTGAATTCTGGCACTGGAACCCAAAGCAGTACCGCTTGCACAAGCTTCAGCTGGCCCTTCACCAGCCCGACGTAAAGAATTGTCAGGCGAAAGCTCCAGAGTGAGCGGCGTGCTGCGGCAGCTCTCGCCAGTGTTGTATGCGCTGGAGCTGTCCTTGTCCGATTTCTCAGGCAACTCGCTAATGTCAGCCAGCTCATGGCGGCGGGATGCGTCTACGCTGGTGTTGTAGTTACGGAAGCCACTGTTGTGCAGCATCCAGGGTTGTTGTAGGCGGTGCGCTCGCACAATACTCAGGCACTCCAGCTCAATGCTGCGTAGCTCTTCATTGAGGAGCTCAAGTTCTTTGTCTACTCCTTCCTCTCCTGCTCCTAACTCTTGCCCTCCAACTATTGCAATATTGGGCCAGCCCAGGCCCTGATGTGATCCACTCGCGCCACTCCTCACCTGGCACTTGAGCTCCAAAAGTTCACGGAAACGCTCGCATTCGTCAGCTGGGAAATCTCCCAGGAAGTCAGCGTCAGGATAGTCAGCTGAGATGAAGGACTCGCTGCTGAAAGGCAGGTCACTGCTGCCAAGGGTGTCCTGGCTGTAGGTCAGTCGGCGACGGCTGCCCAGAGTAGTGGAAGCACTGGTCTGGTCATCACAGAGGTTCTCCTGCTCCGAGCTTTCATCATTCCGTGTGCTCTCATCCGTGCGGCCCACACCGCTGTCCTTCTCATGCCGCTGTGACAGCAGGGTGGCTGTGTCTGTGGTGCCGCCGTCCTCCTCATGCTTCTTCTGACAATAAAGAAACACGACATGAGTTCTGACATAACCCAAAAACAATGTAAACATTAAAATAACAACAACAAAAACAACAAAGCTTGAAATATGTCACGTTATAAATTTTGAACATAAAATTAGATGACAATATTCATTTTTGGAGATGCACTAGTAGAACATAAGAAAACATGGCTGCCTGTGTCACTGAATAGAGTGTGTAGCAGAGCTGATACATGATTTACATTTTTATACACAGCATGTTCAGTAGATGTTCAGATTTCCATTGTCAGGCGAAGTATACTCAGCTTAACTCTCTATAACTGACAGAATTATCATTTGATATCAAATTGTATCAAATTCTCTACATGTGACGATCACTGTAGACTGGCTAGCAGCACTCTAAATGAGAAGAGACTAGACGAGAGGACTATACAGTCATTAGATTCCTAGACTCACAAGAATGCATCAAATAAAAAAGCACAGGGGAACTCGTGTCTCAACAATAAGACATAACCTTCTTAGTCAGCTGCATCACTCGAGAGCAATCAGATCTTCTTCATGCAGAACGACACTTTCCAGGTTTCTATCAAAAACTCACAGGTGTGGGTATTTCAGTGTCTTATCTATTCAGCAGATGAGTGACAGGGACATTTGAGAATATGACTGATTGATTTTCTGGGTGACTGACTACAGACTGTGATGGATTGAAATGCTCTTGATGCACTCTGATAGGCACCTCTGTGATGGTAGACTCCCTTTACCTGTTCTAGCATGCTGGCGGTGAACTGCATGGCCTGATGGTGCTGCTCCTCTAGCATGTCCATGTGTAGGTCATCCAGAAAATCATTTCTGTCATCATCCATCCATCCTTCATCAAGCTGTACCCAGAAAGAACAGGGAACATGTTACCAATGTAAGCCAAGAGTTCTAACAAGTAATCCAATTTAGTCATGCATTTCAGCTTCATGTCTTAGAGCATCTTCAGAAGTAAGATATAACAACATGCTTTGTATGGTGGTGTACATGCACTCTAGTTCTGTTACCTGTATCTCTGGCCGAGCCACTAACAGGCATACGTTCTGGTTCTCCTCACTCGTAAGCAGGGCCACTGCCTCCTCCCGATTCTGCACCTCTATACCGTTGATCTGGACAGTAGATGGAGGGACAAGTTATAATGCAGAAAGGATGTGATGAGCTGGATTTGTGAAGCAGATTTTGTTTGCCCGGAACAAACCTGTATGATTCTGTCTCCCTCCCTGATTCGCCCATCTCTTGCAGCAATGCTGTTTGGATCAATCTATTGAAAGAAGAAAATGGGTCACTGCTCAGTAAATGATCATAATTCAACATATAATTGGGGATTGCTGTGAAGCAGCTTCATTTTTCTACTGTGGAATGGCCCAAATGCTTTCAATAAAATACACCAGTAATGATATAAAACAGAAGAAAAGAAGCTGTCCTTTGATGTCTTCTTCTTTGCATTTTTCCTTTGATCACATATTGTGGGTACTTTTTCATTTTCCAAGTAGGCACTTTGCAGACACGCAATGCCTTTCCAGCTGTAATGATCATAATCTTAAACATATGGCTACAGACTGTAATACGGCACAAACAAATCACTTGTCAGTACATTTTCCACCCTAACTCAAAAAGATGCTGGTAGTTATGGTGATAATGAAATAATGAATGGAGCGCTGTATAAATAGCATCCATTATTTCCCCAATATCTGTCTCCAAATATGACATTAGGGAGATTTACCAGACAGATAAGACAGAGATGTATTGTTATAGAGGGAAAGAGAGCTCGTTTACCCACAGTGTACTTTTACTACCTACCTCACTGACGTAGATGCCAGTTTCATCCTCATCATCAGTTCTGTAGCACACAGTTAAGCCCAGCTTGTCCTGTATATTGGTCCTGTATAGATCCACCTCCTATGGATGAGGAATAACACTCAGACTTAAAGTTCTGCTGCTGCTTTATACAGAATGTGAATATTTCAGGGATGTGACTTGCACAGCTTCATGT
The DNA here is from genome assembly GCA_036984385.1 of Crenuchus spilurus. Classification (NCBI taxonomy): domain Eukaryota; kingdom Metazoa; phylum Chordata; class Actinopteri; order Characiformes; family Crenuchidae; genus Crenuchus; species Crenuchus spilurus. The sequence goes on from BRDA01011889.1 coordinate 40,291, forward strand.
GAGATTTGCCCTGGCAATGTATTGATCAATGAAGCCAATCAACCCATCCATCCACTAGGACTCTCCCAGTCACTTGCAATGTCCCTGACTCTAGGACAGTGAAGACTAAGACTCCTCTGCATATACATCATCGCTGGGCAGACACCTGAGCCAGCGGACACTGCATGGTAGTAGTGATGGGGAGAAAGCGCCATCTACCCACCTAGAGAGAACATGGCCAACTGCCTCGGCTGTCGATGGCAAGCAGCATGACCAGGATTCGAACTCACAATCCTCTGATTACACTGTCGGTGCCTTAAATCCACTGAGCCCATCATGTGAAATTTTAAACAAGCACAATACATTGTTACACATTATTATACTGTGCAAGTCTCACAGCCGTGTAACAACCACAGTTTTGGGGGGATTTCTATTATTTAAAAAAATTCCAACGTGTTTATAATATTGTACAATATGAGCAATAACCACAAAACTAGTACCGTGTTTCTCCAAAAATAAGACCTAGTTGAGGTTTTGCTGAATTGCTAAATATAAGGCATCCCCCAAAAGTAAGACCTTGTTAAGTTTTTGTGATGCTCCCTGCGGTGGCCGGAAGTTGAAATACCATCCCTAGAGGAAGAAAAAAAGGAAAAAAAAAACAAGACGTGCAGCAATCAGTGGCCACAGAAAGGGAGTTTACACTCACCATACTGCAAGAGCCCCCTGTCCAAACCTCCCTCCACAGCGTTCAGACTAACTAACACACTGTACAGAAGTCATATATCTGCAGAGTCCGGAGAGGCAGCCGGTAAGAGTCATTAAAATGATAAAGGCTGTTCCTCTGAAGATGTTAGCGCTGCAGCTAAGCTAACAGTGGCTGCATTAGCCCTTTAGCATCTGGACTTGAGCTCAGTACTTTAAATATTCACTAAAGTGAGGTGGATTACAAGCACATTTACTTGTTTAAACAAATATGTTCATAAAGTGTTAGAATGCAGTAAAATGTTAAGAGCAGCTACATTAAGCACTTTAACAGTATCTAAATATTTTCTGTAATATTTTTTTCTTTCTCTGTATATAATAAATGTTCATTTTGTTCAAATGTAAATTCTTCTTCATGGAAAAATAAGACATCCCCTGAAAATAAGACCTAGCACATCATTGGGAGCAAAGACATTGCCTTATTTTCGGGGAAACAGGGTATTATCATTCAGCCCTAGCATCAACACAGTAATATAGACAAGCTCTCTTATCAGTCTCTAAGGCTTTTAATTGCCTCTATATGAAGTCATGCATCAGACTGAGAGTTGACTAGGTGCATGACTGACTGAGGACTGCCCTGCTACTGGACCTCGTTCATCACCTGTAATCTGTAAGATACAGGTACAGATTGGGACTCCCATGAGAGTGAAAAGTAGTTAAAGGGAGAATGGTTAATGCTCAGCTAGGGGCACAGTCTGGGTCTGAATGTCTGCTGCAAACTCACATAAGGTTGCTTATGAAATGCACAGGATTTTGGTCATTCAAGCCTTATTTGTATACAAGCCAAGCCATCCTAATCCGCCAGAGTCTTGAGGACAAAGAAAAAAAAACACTTGGTTGTGCCTTTATGTTTTCACTCTGATACATTCACGGCTGGATTGACACTCATTGCACCAAGCTGGTTAGCATGTTGCATAACATGATTTAGACACAAGTATAAGAGCACGTCATTGCAGTGTGGAAACAGTGAAAAACACGACAGATTACATTTTTCTCCCCCAGTCTCTACATCCTTTCATCCCTACAAGGTGAAAGTTGCACTAAAGGTTATTAATCAGTTTAAACAAGTCCTATTATTTGCAGAGCGAGGGGGTGGCAGCTTTGTTTTGGCCAGCTTACTCTCGTTGATCTCTGTCTGTGTGGCCCCATGGTGTCTCCTGGATGCTTCTGGGGGCGAATAAGGGGTCAGGACAGAGCTGTGTGCTGAGCATCTGTCCCAATAAGCCAGCTTCATCTCTTTATTAATACACTCACTGACACGCTGACCCTTATTTTTTGTATCTCCTTCCAGCAGTCTCATTAAAACTTCATCTGACTGCCGTTAATGTATGCTATCAGATCCATCACACTCCCACCCATCTAATTATCCCCCTTTCCAAGATTCTACTTCAGCTGGTTTGGCTCTGGGACATATTAGTCAATGACGCTGGTAAATTAACATCACCGGCCAGCATCTGCTCAGGGGGACAGACCTGCTGAGGCTTCTTTTTGCTTCTGTCTGGCTGAGAGATTCAGTCTTTCAGTGCATTATTTAATGGACATGAGTCAATAGAAGGGATGCATCATAAGAATTGAGGGGATTAAACATGTAGATCAAAAGAGGCTCCAATATCCACTACCACTCAAAAGTTTGGGGTCAGTTTTCCATGACCGCATATACTTTTAATTCAGAAGAAAATTCCTAGTCTTTAGTTTTGAGTCTGTGATAAAATCCACAAACGCTGCTGCTCCAGATGCTCAATCGTCTATGAAAGAAGTGTGAGGTATGACAGTGCTTTTAGCTCAGTTTTATTGTCTCCTTCAAGCTGGTGACAGTGAGTGTATAGGCTGTAGTATAGCTGTTTAGTCTCCACCAGAAGTCCACCACACAAGACAACATGGGACATAGTAATACTGTTTATACCATAAGAAAGGAGGTACAAGGTGTCCAGTTTGCTTTTTTACTAAAATGACCACGAATAACTGAAATTTGGATTAACTATACATCAGTCTCTGTGAATAGGACTGGCATGCACCATCACAATGAGTAGATGTGTGTTAATTTCTCAGGACTAACAGCTGTCGGAGTAGATGCCGGCGCCTGTCCTGATGCTGTGAGACATTAAAGTGCTCAGTTAATGCTGGTTATTTCACCAATCTGTGCACAGTGTATCAGTACACTGTATAGTGTTCATGCTGTGAATGTATTAGATAATGAACTTGATTCAGAAGGCAAAAAGCGGGAAGTTTTGAAACAGTTTGGAAACAGCTGGTTTATTGGCGGATGACCTTTATTGGTGGACCACAACATGGAGTGCTTGGACAATGATGGTGAATATTTTCAGCACATGTTGTAACATCAGTCTATTTCACACAGACTGATGTATATTTAATCCAAATTTCATCACCGTATCTTCATTAGTATTAATGTTATACATGATTGTTTGGGTAAAGAAGCAAACCGGACACCCTGCATTTGTCTGTAAACAATCACAATAAACAGTTAGAGTATGTGTCCCATGCTGCCTTATGCTAAATATGTGATGGAGAGTAAACAGCTGTACTGAAGTCTATAAGCTCACTGTTAACAACTTGTGGGAGACACTAAAACTGAGCTAGTATATATAAAGTATATGCTGACATAGACGTTTTTTTTCTGTAATTAATGTACAATTTAGAAAATAACAGCAATAATTATGACAAAGTTGTTTGTTTGTGTGTTACCTCATACTCAAGCTCCTCTCTTTCCATATCTTGATGCACGCCCTCTAAGAAATCATTGGGATCAAAGTACTCATGCCCAGAAGAGTGTCTGTAAAACAACCACAAAATATATAAAGGCACAGAACAGAAAGTCGTACAGCTGCTAACACTTCTTTTCAAAGATTTAGAGGCTTTTGTTAGGATTAATTGATTTGATAAAATGTTCTCGGTTATGCTGCCTCCTTCATTCAAAGAGCCACTGCATGATGACAAAGTCGACACTCATTTCTCAAAGCAGGGATTCATTTTTCATTTGGAAATAATGTAATATCGATACAACACATGCTTCTCTGAAAGCGCTCTTTAATTAAACTTCACCTGGGTGCAGAATTTCACGCTAACGGATGAATTAATGTTCCTCTGTAGAAATAAAAGCTGTCTAATCAGGTGAGAATATCAGAGCAAATGATGAATCAGAAATGTGAGTGCTGTGTTTAATTTAGCTGAGTTAGCAAAAACAATTCAAACTTTTATCAGCTTCACTGATGAATTAGAAGCAGTGCTGCTTTTAATCTGCACAAGGAACAGCGCTTCAGGCCACAGGAGACAGGATAAAGGACAGGCACAAGAGAAAACGCTAACCTGAGTTAACCTGAGGAGCTCTTGTTAATCAGTGCCCTTGATTCTACTGAAGCATGAGTGTTTTAAGTCCAGGACTGTGTTCAGACTGCAGGTAAATGGGATTTGTTCTATAAATCAGATCTGCCAAGATGAGTGCTGGTGCCGTTATTTCCAAGTGATCAGAATGGATTTGTGTACCCAAACCTCACAAAACCTAGTTGCTTGGGTTGTGGTGGTAATGATGTAGGCAACAGTAACTAAAGCAGTGCTGGTGATGTGACTTCAGAGTTGACATGTTTGCAGTTTTCCCGCTATTTGAGAATGAATGAAATGGATGACAAGGTAAGATTACAATAAGATTTAAGACGAGCAATTACAGTGCTGTCTGTGATTAGACTCTTTAGACTTTGGGTTAGTTTTAAGTTTATAATATCTCAGAACCTGGCAACCTGGGACTCTGGCGTGGTACTTTTCTTGGATCTGTTGTCACTCTGGATTTGATGCGGTCCTTGTTTGTCATTGCCAGTGATGTGGAAGGAACTTTGAAATCCGATTTGAGAGGCCAGAGTGTCAGGACTTAGACAGATCTGTACAAATCTGTTAGAACTATTGTCTACTCAGGCTGTATTCTGAGGCAGGAAGTCAGGAAGTTGTGTCCAAATCTACATTTTTCAAAAATGTTTCAAAGGCTACATTTTTTGTAACTCTGTTGGGTCAGTTTGTGAGGATACACTAAGAGCTAGCAGCAGGCTGTCTGTATTTGGTAGTGTAGGGCAACAGGCAACAAGGTATCAAGGCATCTAACAAAGTTTCAGCCTAGAACTGAGAGCCTTGCATTACTAGCAAACCTTAGAACTCAACCATCCCCAGTGGATCATGCTGTAGTCTGTGTTATTAGCTCTGTGACATCTATACTAAGAGTGACTAACACACCAGCACATTTGAAATGACATCACATGAATTGAAGAGTGAGGTATAGCTTGCATGCAACAATATTTGTATTTCAACAGAATCCAGAAGATCCGCTGGTAATCCAATGACAGTGTGCAATAGAGGTCATTTACTAAAACTCCATTCATCATTCACATTACATTTATTTTAAAGTTGTGTTATGCCAGGTTATACCAGGTTCACACTACACAACCTTTCACTCTAAAAAATTTCTGTTGACTCAACTTAACTTAGTCAAGTCATCTTTTTGCTTTGACTCAGTTAAGTTGTAAAGACTTGACATTTTGTTGACTCAACTTAACTTAGTCAAGTTTAAGTTATATCAACTTAACATGTCAAGTCTTTACAACTTAACTGAGTCAAAGCAAAAAGATGACTTGACTAAGTTAAGTTGAGTCAACAGAAATTTTTTACAGTGTGAGTCATTGGTCGATGAGCCATTCACACTATACGTTGAGCTGCACCCATGAGTCTTTCAGTTGTGACTTTCACACTACATGACTGGTCAGCGACACGAGGTCACAAACTACACAGTTTATCATCTTGGCAACTCACAAACTAACCTGGCTGCTCTCCGTGAGCCAGCAGTACAGTTACTTATATTACATACATTCTGTCACCAGCGTTATTTCATCTGTCAATTACATTGATCATCGATATAATCAATCACATTATTTCTGCAGTGCGGTCACAATAACAGTAACAGACAGATTGACAGACAGACAGACATGATCACATTGGCTGTAGGTAGTTACTACTGATGGCACATCACTGACTGGATCTCAGATATTCTGCATGTCAAATATTTCATGAGCATCCGTGAGTGGTCGGTGATCAATCGATAACGTCTCGGCTTGTGTCTTTCAGCAGTTCACACTACAATAATTTGCCTCCGAGCAGAGGTTTTTGTTGGCAATCTACAAAAAAAACTGGTCGGTGACTGGAAAACTGGGCTAAAATCGTGTAGTTAGAACTCGGCATTACAACAGCTGTGTGCTACAATTCCTCCTTAATTTGAATTAGATTTTTTTTCCAATATTCCCTAAATCATGTCCAATCTAACTTAATAATCAGCAGTAAAAGCCAAGCAGCTCACTAGTGAAAGTGGAAAAAGTCACTCTCCCCTTCACCCTTGCAACAGAGTTCTGTACATTGAGATTGAGCTTCTTTGTTAATTTGGCTTTTAGCTTTGAGTTTCAGGTTTTTAGGACTTTCTCCACACAAAATAATAGAACCCTAGTGGCAAAGATGGCCATAGAACATAGAGTGAATTCTGATTAGCTGGCAGGGCTGCCACTCACCCCTCAGGCAGCAGATACTGCTCCAGTGTGGGCGGGGTAGAGGCAGGTAGCTTGCTGAGGGCCATGATGTGCTGGAAGGTGATGTCTGTCTGAGTGCTGATGTCCACCACCTGGGTGTCTCCATCTGGTACTGGTTTGGGCCTGGGCACCCTGCGTAACACCTGCACCATGATGGGCTCTTTGGCTGTGCGGAAGGCTTCCACTGCCTGCTCATGAGTTGCCTTGGACAGGTCTTTGCCATTAACCTGGAGACAGACAGACACACAGATTGGAAAGGTTTGAACAGTTGCTTTGGTAAGTGTGGAGTAGGCCTGTGAGATATGGATGAATGCCTCGATTCATCCCAACACCCACAGTGACTCATCTGGATTTTCTGACCTTGGTCAGGATGCTCAAACAAAAAATACAACATTGATATGTCTCATATGCTTAATGCAGCCTTCTGCAAAATACATACTGCAAAAGGCAAGATCATAATAATGTAATAAATAACAATAAACCAATAATATGCTGTGCAACATTACAGGACAGGACTAAACACAGCAGTCTGACAGATGTAGAGTGCAACCACTTCACAAAATAGTCCCTTCAACATATTGTAAAGAAAATATTTAGGAGATGTTTTTCTCAGCACTTCACATCACGATCTGAGAAATATAAATAAAACTCCATTCACACGGGGACACTGCATCTGCTACGGAGACTGCTCGCTAAACAGTGGTTATCTTTTCTTGTGGATTCCTTCTGGAGAACAGCTGCTGCAGTCACTCTCCCCTGAGCTCCCGGGAGCCTTTTTTCCACCTCAGCGGGCTTTTCTCTCTCCAGCAACCACGCTTCAATAGCAGCTCAAGAGCCTGGATGCAAAAACACACATCCCTGGATAGTGTCGGCTCCAAAGAACAGCAATTTCTCTCTCGGCAGGGGAGCTATGAGACTGGCAAAAATGAATAGGCCTGCAGGCAAACTGTCAAAGACTGTAAAACAAACAATGTAATGATTGCAAAACAAGCGGTTTACTATTGCACACATCCTAAGGACTAATTCAGGATGCTGGGTGGACAGTGTATGGGGTCCTTCTAGAGTCAACAGAATGGAGAAGATAATTAGAATGAAATAATTTGTTAATTAATCAGGCACTGGAACTTATTAATCAATTAATTAATTAATTAATTAATGTCTGGGGAGGTGTCCAGAAGATGAACTATTTAGCTTAGAAATTTAGGGCCAGTGAAATATAGATCTACCCCTGGAGATTACACAGTAAATATGCCAGTGTTAAATCAACACTACTAGAGTTAAATTAACACTGAGGGTGTCAAAATGCAACACTCTCAGTGTTAATGTAACTCTAATAGTGTTCATTTAACTTTGGCATATTTACTGTATAGGCAAATACAGTAGGGGAGACTAAAATGGGCAAGACAGCCACAATTCAGCATATAAAGATATGATTGCTAGGATGAAGGAGAATGAATTTGAAAATAGATGAAAATTAGATTTTTTTTGGAGCGGATAGCGTATATCAGCCCAAGTGATACATTTGTCTGTACAGTGAACTGCACTTTAGCATATACAAGTAAATTTAATAAAGTACGTCTACAGACTTGGAGTGGAAAACTCCTCATTCGACACGCTACACTGTTGGAAATATGGGGAAATAAATATCTTGCTGTACAGAGTTTGTAGACAAGCTTAAGCAGTAGCTTAGCTGGTTTCATTAAGGTACTAAAGTGCCAGAGGCTATACCGGTGCTGCTGCTAGCTGGGCATTAATCTCAGGGTCAGTCGCCTCTCTTATCACAGTGCTAACAGAGCTTTTCCCTCTGCGTCGGCTTCAACAGCCACAGCATTCCCAATTTGTTCATTTGTGATTCCTGGACGAGAGACAGCTCTGATAGAATCTGCGCCTCGGGAATTCACACACATACACACAGCTTACAGCTTAAAGCCCAGCAAAACAAGAATGCGCATTCCACAACGGAACTAGATGATGCAATGAAACAGCATTTGTAATTTACCTTGATATTGCTATTTTTACGGTGGGGCTCAGTTTCTGGGACGTACAATAGACTTACATACATCCCATATTCCAATTTGGGAATTAATTTTCTGATAAGGATACGCTTGCACAGTTCCTGTAATACCAATGTTATCAGTGTTTCCGTGTCTGACCACATAAACAAACCATCCCTCAAAGGAATCAGTGTCACCCATATTTCCAATATTCTTAGGCCTGTTTAAAGAGAGTTTTTCTTTCTCAGCCTCTTAAAACGTACAAATCTCTGCCTTTGGTAATGAGAAATCTAAGGATATTAATACAGTGATGAGGATATACCAGCGGAAGATATCAAAAGAGACAGCAAAGTGGAGGCCCACTGGGAAGTGGTGCACTTCAACTTTGAAGAGGTTATGTGATCACTAATAACCAGAAAGGATTAAGTCTAATCCTGTCCTGAAGGATAATTGGATCATCCAAAATGAGCTCAACTTCAACTTCTGAAACGTCAGAAGTCAGAAAGAACCAGTCTAAGAAAAAGCAATAATGTTCAAAGATTCACAATTTGCACTCAATAATTGAACGCTGGGCAGTAAAAATGCAAATTTATTACACAGACTTTGAAAAGTTGAAATGAGGAAAAATGAAGGGGCTAATATGCACAGTGTATAAAAAACAACACATTTGTTTATAGTTGACTATTTCCCTGCCACGGCACTGTTTGGAGTGATGCCATAGCAGAACTCATTTTAGCTTTCAAATTGAACAGTATAAGTGTGCCATGTGTAAGTGTAAATGTGAAGAGTCCTAAACCTTTTAGTTTAAACGTTTACACTCTTAAAACTCCACTGTATTTTTAAAAAATTTGCTATCTGGTGTATTTTTTATACATCAACTACATTAAATAAATGCAAAATGGTGACATGTTGTAAAAACCAAAAAATAAAACAAATAATAATAAAGTGTAAAAAGAAGATTTTTTTTAAATGATTTGTAATATATGCTGTATACAAAAAATGTCTCAGAAATCAGGCTGCACAGCATTGATGGGACATGTAAGTTAATCTTGCAACACCCTTCACCAAAACAAAACTCAGTGCACAGTTCTATTTGTTTGAGACTCAAACATCAGCAGGGTTGCAAATAAAAATCAAAACGTTAACATTTTTCAAACTTTTTAATGCCTATTCTAAAAAGATAAGCCACGTGAAGCAAAATTTTTATTTGGCAGCTCAGAACAGCAGAAATATTGAGCAGAAGAAACGAGGTTTCATATCTGAATGTAAGGAATACATGCCAGACCCACACTATTTAAGATTTAAGAGACAATGTTAAGTTACTAATAGTCAGTTAACACTTCTATACAAACAAGAACCACAAATGTAGTTTCATGCAATTTTGTTCTTGCTTCATATGCTTCAATCGTTGATTCTTTGATCTCTCCATTTAGCACTTTTCTATATCTTCTCTTGCACTTTCTATCAGTCCCAGAAACACAGCAGAAAAAAAATAACTGTTCCTGTCTTACTGCTCAGCGCCTTGAGTATCCTTCTCTCCAAAGCCCTGTGACCCTCCAAGACAAAGCTTTAGTACTGCAACCAGTTCTGCTTGACTGCATCCTCCCTGGGGCAAATGCCCCATTTCTCTCCATCCCATAACCACCAACCCCCATGAGGTAGAACTCTAGCAGTGCCTCTATTCAACCATCTCACCTCTGACACAACCCACAATGGCCTGAAGCTGTAGCCTCCAATCGCTAGCAACACTGCGAGCCAAGACTCTTCACCCTTTGCTGAACAGTTGCCTATTGAGACAGCTGCCCTTGGATGACACCAGCAATGACATGTGCTGTTCTAGTAGGTTTCCATTTACTCTGAGTGAACAGGAATGTTTCACACTTAAACTGCTGGAATGACAGACTGTTGATATTCTGCCCGATCTTACAGATGTCCTGGTCTGGGTTTGTTACTCTGCATAAACAATTCGTTGTTGACAGAAAAATGGAAGTTGAGTTAAATAAGAAAATTGAGTGTTTTGTTTTCCCAAAGACATTTTAAATCTAAAAGTGTAAGTCTGATACACTGTCAAGAGGCCAGTGGTCGGAGTGAAGCTGTAATCTGGCAGCTGGGTAAATGTTAATATTCTGTGAAGTCCTTCTTAAAGACAGAAGGCCAGAACATTCACTCTTTGGGTGGAATAATAATGAGGGATGAAACACAATGCTTTGTGTTTTCAGCACTACAGCTTCCAAGGGATTCATTAAGATGGAGCAGTCAAACTGAGAATCAGCATCAGGTCTTTTCACAGACAAAGACTTTGCTCTTCTGAGTAAGTTACTGCTGTCCTAACGTCTGCAACTGGGTCTTGCAGTGATGGAGTGATGAGCTTTAGAATAACTCGTTTTGTGTACAGCAGGTTAAATCTTTTCTACAATACAGGAAGTGGAAAGAGATCAATTAAAAAGTCATCTTGTCTAATTATACAAAGTCAGTTTATTCCATTTAAGGTCCGATGCCATTTATTTGGCATCATATGAAAGTGTTTTTCAAGTAAACTCTGAGGTAGGCTTTGAGAGATGTGGCATTTCTGTGTGGATGTACAGAAACAATCTGGCAGAGCTTTCCCGAGTCTTTGTGTTTTACTCCCTTCAGTCAACTGGGGTTTCCTTTCGAGATTCCTCCGGCCAGCTGGAGACACAGCAACCTTTCTTTTCCTGTGGCGTGCCATCTCAACACGGATTAAGCAGTAAATGGAGAGAAACGAATGGCCGTTATAAGCATTGCCGCCTGCTAAAAGACAGCCTTGTTTACTTCCACTTAATCTTGTTTAAGCATGAGACATTCTGTTTTCCAGAGGAGATCGATAAAAGAGGGCAAAATCACTCCTTAGAGCTCTCTTACGCTTTTTCTGCCATATCTTAATGAGCACTGCTTCAGGTGTTTGTGGAGGAAAGAAAAAAAATGCCTCGACTTTCCCACACTCAGACGATACCCAAGGCAGCCAAAGCATCCACGTTCACAGCTGCTGCATGATGTAACATTCACTGCTGTGGTGAGACACCAGACTGCCAACTTTGATCTACTAAAGCACTATAGCGCTGGAGGAAAATGAGCAAGAAATAGCAAGAGGTTGAGCCGACATGTTCTGATCATTAAATCCTTTCTTTGAAAATCATAAAGCTGTTTAACAATGTGCGAAAGGCTTCTCGTAAGCTTGTTGTGGAAGCGCAATGACTGCAGTGAAAGGAGAAACAAGTAACTGTGCATTGTGGTGATAATTAACTTATCATTAACTGTCAGTACAATCATCTCAACACTGCCTAGAGGAAAGGCTAAAGCACTGAACATGTGACTGACAGCGTGCTCTCTCAGTGATGTCAATAGGACTGAGAGGAGGAGACTGAGGGGTGGCTGATTCACTACAGCAGTAATGAAGAGGAAAGGCCAGAGGCTCGTATTCGCGTCATCCTTCATTAGAGGCAGCTCCTCGGTCCAGTGCCTTGGTGAATGACCCTTAAAATTACGCAGCAGGGTACGCTGCATCTCCCCATAGGGCATTTCAGGACAGACTTCATATAGCCGTGATTTGTTCTGTTTACTACGCCAGGCAGGGAGGTCCACAACTTGTTGAATCTAACAGATTTGTTTTACAGCAGGTGTAACAAAAGATATTATCCCTAAAATAGTCATTTAAGAAAAGACCTTCTTAGCTTGTCAGACCCCACAATGGTGTCTGTTGGTTCTCGACTACCCTGTAACAGATGGATGTCTGACTGACTGAGTGGAGTTTTGGGAAGTGAGGATTGATTTGGTCTCGGAGTTCAGATGTACCGTCACGGTTTGTCACATATGTGACAGATGAGCCTGTTTAACGAGTCAGCAGAGATGAAGTTAAAGACAAATGTGTTGAAATCAGGTTTACAGATTGTATTACCAAGTTCAACAAGTGGTCTACAAGACTCAGCCATAACATTAACATCACCTGTATCTACTACTTCATTTTAAGCTTCACTTACCAAGCAGATGCACTTTGTATTTGGACTGTAGCCCATCTGTTTCTCTGTATACTTTGCAGGGATTATTTCCTTTTGGATCAATCTCAGCACTGCAGTGGCACTGATGTGGTGGTGGTGTGTTAGTGTGTGTTGTGTTGGCACTAGTGAATCAGACAGCAGAGCTGCTGATACTTTTACACACCTCAGTGTCAATGCTGGACTCAACCAAAAACTATCCAGCCAATAGCGTTTGCCAGGAGAGGCATCATATGACTACTGATGAAGGACTAGAAGATCCAAAACAGACTGCGCAGCAACAGATGAGCTGCTGTCTCTGGCTTTACATCTACAATGTGGACCAATCAAGTAGATGTGTTGAGTATAAGTATCTCAGGGTCTTGTTCATGAGTGAGTGGGAGATAGACAGGTGGATGGATTCAGCATTCGCAGTGATGCAGGCTCTGTGCCGGTCTGTCTTGGTCTGAGTCAGAAGGCAAAGCTTTCTGTTTACTGGTTGGTTTACGTTCCAACCCTCACCTGGTCATGAGCTTTGGGTAGTGACTGAAAGAATGAGATCACAAATACAAGCGGCTTAAATGAGCTTTCTTCATAAGGTGTCTGGGCTCTAGCTTAGAGATGAGGTGCAGAGTTTGGACATCCAGGAAAGGCTCGAAGTAGAGCCACTCCTCCTCCATGTCAAGAAGAGCCAGTTGAGGTGGTTCGGGCACCTGGTACCTGTGCCTTCTGGACGCCTCCCGGGTGAGGTGTTCCGGGCATGTCCAGTTGCGAGGAGACCTCAGGGAAGACCTAGGACACACTGGAGAGATTATTTCTCTCAGCTGGCCTGGGAATGCTTTGGAATCCTCCCATATGAGCTAGAAGAGGTGGCTGGGGAGAGGGATGCCTGGTCTACTTTGCTTGGGTTGTTAGCCTGTGACCCAGACATGGATGAGCGGAAGATAATGGATGGATGGATGGATGGATGGATATTAATATACATTACAGTTACATTCCTCATAGTGCTAGGAGGCTTCCCATCAGTTCTTGGCTGACAGCTCTGTGTTCATTTCCATCCCTCGGCTTGGTGTTCATGTTAAAAGTAGTGACAATCACATTTAAAATTCAATGAATGTGTAATTGTCATTTTCCCTCAGTTTTATGACGCCATATCTTGTTTGAAACAGTCACCAGTAAGCCTCTCACTAGCGTACCAAACAAACAAACAAAACACTTTTAGCAATGGATTTAATTGCACAGCCTCTTGATAATCACAGGACCTTAAACATGCTTCCTGTTTACTAATGTACACAGAAAGTTATTTAAGCAGAGGTACGGAAAATCATTCACTGAGGCTCTCCCTCGACAAGAACTTCTCCCTGAGGATGCTTCAGGTCACTCCTTAACACACCTCATTCTCCACCATGTGTCTTAATAACAGCTGTCTGCAGGCCGGCACAGTGGGCTAGCAGTGATTAGCCACTGAGGGAGTGCTGGGGCTGAGGAGGAATAATGAGAAGTAATGGCCCTCCATCATCTGCATTCAAATGGGGCCTGCAGCTTAGACCTCTTGGTTAACATGTTTTATTCATCACTCCGTGTGGACACCAGGGACGCGTCTCGCTTTTTCGCCCCCCAAAACATGTGTACACACACGCAATTTATGCTGTTAATCATGTCCTATCACTTGCCATGGAATAACAAGTCCCTGGAGTAGGACACTGTGCTCTGATGGAGATGCTAATAGTGGCATTAGTCATTCATCAGACGTGTTAATATAAAGATGTCCGCAAATTCACTTATCCTCCCATTGGCTGAACTAGATTAGATGCAGACTCGCTTCATGTTCTTAGAATACTGACTATTAATAATAAAAGAAATAACTGCAGAATGACAACACGATCCTGTTTAATCCCAATCATACAATGGCTAGAACAAAGACAGTCGAACAAAAGGAGACATAACGCCATGTAGCAGGGAATGCAGACAGCACTTAATCTGGCTTGATGTCTGTTTTAGAGGATCACATGAAGTACTCCATGGCATCTGTTCAAACATATCTGCCATAAAAAAGACCCAGTCACACCTGTGCCTGTCTGTCCCACACAAAATCACATCTGTGCTATCTTTCAGTGGGGTTAAAAATACAACAGAATTCAGTTCACAAAGACTCTTATGAGCTGCACTGCACCAAACTTAAATGGTATATAATGACTCAAAACAAATTAGCAAATAACAGGGGCATGAAAAAATTATGTTATTGAAAAACATTCCTACCAATGTTAAGCAGGAATGCTGAATGAATTGATTTTGTTACATATATATTGAAATAGATCCTATTTTAATCCTGTTGTGGAAAATCAGGATTATTATTAGGGTCGCGGTTAGTCCTCTACCCCCTCACTGGGCGCAGGGCAGGGCATTACACTATTCAACTAAGACCAGGACATGGCGGCAACCCATCACTGGGTGCAAACACGTGCACATCCATACACATACACACACGGACGGACAATTTAGAGTACCCAATCCACCTGACCTCCATGTTTTTGGACTGTGGGCGGAAACCGGAGTTCCCGGAGGAAACCCCCACGCAGACACGGGGAGAACATGGAAACTCTGCTCAGATGGGGACTCAAACCCAAGATCTCAGCACTGAGAGTTTCCTCTCACAGTCCAAAAACTGATGAACTGGGTACTCTAAACTGTCCTGATGTGAGTGTGTGTGCGCAGTGATGGATTGGCACTCTTGGGTTTAGCTAAGATAGTGTAATGTCCTGTGCCCATTGGAGAGGTAGGGGACACAACCCTGACCAGGATTACATGGCAGATAATGAATGGATAAAATATTCTAAAAGTGAAATGATGGATTTCTGATTTCCACGACCTTTAAGCCACACTGACAAAATTCCTGAGATTTCACTTTACATATAAAATTGATCTTTTTCAATTAAATTCTGAAAACAAATTCTTCATTATATTCTCATTTGAGATGCACGTTTGTGTTCATATCATTAACAACATGTCTGTTTTGTCTACACGTCATGTCCATGTCCCTGCCACATCATATCTCAGCCTTGTCCGTGATGCTTGTGTATCCTGTCATGCCTGTTACGTCAGTGCTGTGTCTGCTTGTCCTGCAGTGACAGAGGGCCAGTGGTAGAGTGGCAGGCTGTGGAGCACACTGATATCTCCCCAGTGGCTTCTGGCCACCTGCTCCAGCGTGAAACAGCTGTGTAGGCGCAGCGGGGCTGAACCTGTTTCTGATTAAGCGCACCGGCCTGAGGAGCAAACTGCTTCATTTCTACACCCTGCCTCCGTCAAGCCTCATTAACACATGGGGGGGGGAGACAGACAGAGCACTTGAGCAGCGGACTCCCGTCTGTTACGATTTCTCTAATCAGGAGGTTTGAGGTGGAGGATTGTAGTGCTGGACAGGCTTGATAAAATTCAATGTCATGATATTTCCTACATACATAATGGTTTGATGTGTCAGATGATATTTATGTGATATTTCATCTGTTGCAGTTAAATGTACTGTTTGTATGGATAGTGTTTACAAACCTGTGATTTCTGAGTACTGGTAGTCAGTTCTGACATTGTTCTGATTGGACTGTATTGTTCAAACTGTGGAGTCTACAATTTGAGGCCCTGAACACTTAAAAAATGTGTTTTTGCATACCAGACATTACATTTTCTGTCATAAAATACATAAATAAATGAATGTATTTTGCATCCTATTTCCTGAAGACACAAAAATGTGTTGCCTACTCTCATGAATTACAATGGACCACATACAGCATCATATACATACATACATACATACATACATACATAGGTGTCAAACTTGTTATGTCAGGTTAGTCTTGTTACAGTCTTGACTGATGGTCA